>BMAV01006264.1:0-42778 GCA_019973955.1 Trichonephila inaurata madagascariensis | reverse complement strand
AAAGGTTTCTATTTATCGGTGCATGAAATATATGAATAAATAATTGTGAAAATATTGTTTTCCGTTTTATTTTTTTAAAACGTTTTAAATTAAATCTTTTATTATCGTCATTTTCGCCTTTGTCAAAATTAGTCGGGAACATTAGCGGGAGTTGTTTGCGGGAGCCCACAGTAAAATTTCAGATCGGCAGGGAAAACTCAAAAAAAAATTGCACGAAAAAAAAAACAACCCACGTTTATGGCCCTCTTGGCCAGCCCTATTAAGTCAGTTTTCGTCAGTACGCGAAGGAAATTCCAACAGTCGATGGTTTAGATCGGGTTTGTTGGGCCTATGAAAGGAAACTGGAGCCCCATTTTCTATTAGTTCTATCGTTTCTTCGAAAAAGGATTTGCTTTTGGCGTTTTATTTGAAAATCATGGAAATAATTTTTTTATTTAATTTTTTCAAAATTGAAAAAATATAACATTTCCACATATAGTTTTTCCCCCAAAACTTATTCTTTTTTCGTTTTAATGAACTAGAATTTTTAAAATTTAAAATCACTCAACATTTAAAAAATAAGAAAAATGGGGAAAACTTAATTTTAAATCCAAAAAGGTTTTTTTTTCAGCGTGGGTCGGGTATTTATGATTTTGTTCAGCCTTTTTTTTTAAGAGGGCCCGCGAGAGCCTCCAGATGTATTTTTGTAGTAGTCAGTATTAATAAAGTATTTTTCACACAGAATGGACAACTATTTTACCGTCACATCAAAGGGAAACATTTGTAAAGCCGGAAATTGAAAAAAATCAAAAACCAAATATCCTGTCTACAGTGGCAATGGCAGCCAGCAGTTTTGTCTGATCATTGGCAATGATAGATGGAAAAAAAAATTGTAGCTGGCTGGCACATTCCTCTTTTCGAAATTTCTCCAAACTCACATTCAAAGCCTAGCTCCATGAATGACCTGGAGACTTTGAAAACTAGGCAAATAGTTGCGAGGAATGTGAAACTGGGTATATCTATCTAGCTTGCACGTCTGGATCAAATGGTTTGAATGTGCCTTCCGCACTAATCTTATAGGCTTGATATCAAAAAATTGTCCGTGAGGAAGGCGGATAGACTTCTAGTGGATGCACGCAAAAGGTAAGTGCAGGGGAAATTTCGGCACCAATCGGGACTTTGGGTGGATGCTTTTGGCTTTGGGACTACAAATGATGGCAATGCACCTGGAAAATTCTTCTGGAGCACCAGTAATTACCTCATCTGTTACAGAGATTCATGAAATCATGATTAGAAAGCTTCATTTGGTCATGACCACCATAGCTTGTGGACACAAAATTGAAGCACAGATGTTCAAAGAATTCTGCCGGGCCCCGGCAAAGCTTTATGTAGTGCTATAACTTTGGTTCTACATGCTCAGAGCCTCCACTAAGTGCTGATGCAAGAACGTCTTCTAAGAATTCTGGAAACTTCATAAACTTGTTTAAATTGATATCTAAATATGATTCTACTTTACAGGAACACATAAATCGTATTAATAATAAACAACTTGCACACCCGTATGTAAGCCACGATATTCAAAGTGAGTGGATCACAATTATGTCAAACATAGTGTCAAGTGAAGTGATTGGTAGGATAATAGAGAGAGGCAAAATACACTGGTGTGCAAAACTTAAGCAACAATGTAAAAATTTAGCAGATAGCCATGAAATTGCAGAAAAGGAGGTCTGGAGATCAGTACAGGAACATGAAATCAGTAGAAACGTCCGCGTATGAAAAATATCGGGAACAAAACGTCAGAAGCGATGGGAGCGTACGAAAAACGCGTGATGTCGCGCGCTGCTCAACAGTAGAATAAAAGGGGAAGGACGGAGACGAAACCACCATATTCTCTGCAAGTGCCAGTGAGTCAGTTCGTGAAATACGGCTGAAGAAATCATCTGGATGACTTCACACGTGGAAGAATGATCGGAAAGCTGGAGGAGGGGCGTACTGTCACCAGTGTAGCCGCAGAGTTCGGAATCAACAAAAGTGTCGTTTCGCGCGCTTGGAAAGCGTTCCAAACCACAGGTACAGCTGTTAGAAAAGTTGGTGGTGGCCGCCGGAGGACGACAACAGCAGGGGATGACCGATATATCACCCTGCAGGCGAAAAGAGGTCGACAGCAGTCAGCTAGCGCCATTGCTCAGAAACTCTGTACAGCAACGGGTCGACAAGTGTCGCGGTTTACTGTGGCCAGACGCCTTCACAAAGGGGGGGCCCGCCCTCCTGAACGCTGCCTCCCGTTTAAAGTTGGCCACCGGCCACCGTTTACAGTGGGGCCCGAGAGCACAAAACTGGACAACTGATCAATGGAGTCATGCTCTTTACGGATGAGAGTGGGTTCAGTGCCAGAAGCGATTCTCAACGCGTTTTGATTTGGAAAAATGGGCCCCGGTTTTTACCCCAGTAACATAAAGGAAAACCCCGTTACGGTGGCCCGGGAGTTCTCGTCTGGGGAGGCATTATGCTGAACGGGCGAACTGAGCTTAAACATTTTCGACAGGGGGTTTAACCGGGGATCGCTATTTGGGGGTACTTCTTCCCCATCTGCATTTTTTTCCAGGTGCCTGGCCCCGACTTCATCTTTATGGTAACAATGCACTGCCACATCGCCTCTTGCTGTTGAGGAGCTGCTAGAAAGGAAGATATCACTCGAATGGTTGGAGCGTGCCCCCAGTTTTAAAAAATGCCATCAACATGTGTGGGATGCTTTGGGGGAATACCCCCGTTTAAATCACCCGGAGAACAACCAACAACAAACAGATGTTGATTGAGGAATGGCACTTACCTCAAGAGATGTTACCAGCTGGTTCTGAATGGGGAGACGGTGCGAAGCAACCTTGTGAAAGGGGAGGGCATATACCATATTAGGAACATCTGCTTGTTTTTTTTCCTTTGGATAGACAATCATGAGTCACGATACTATGCGTTCAATAAAACTTGTTTTGTTTTATTCCATACCGTATGCGTTGTATTCCTTTTTTTGCCCGATCTTTTGTCATCCTTTACGTACATAATACTCTCCCTCATTTCAGAATTTCATGTCTCTCAGATGATTTTTCTTGAAGTTATGGCAATAAACTCACCTGTTGCTTAAGTTTTGCACACCAGTGTATTATTCTTTTTCACTCGACTGCACTAGAAAATGTAGTAGAATGAAATAAATGTTAGTCATCTTAAGATATTGTAATACATCAACTGGGAGTATAGAAGAAAACTTGATCCGATTTCTTGCTGTCACTGAAACGACTGGTGAATATTTGACCAATGCAGTACTGGGAGAGCTAGAAAAAAGGCTTAGATATTCAGAACTGTCGTAGAGAAGGATACGACAATGGTACAAATATGGTAGGCATAAATAGTGGAGTTAGAACTAAAATATTTAATATAAATCCTAGGACATTTTTCACACCTTGCGGTCGTCATAACTAGAATCTGTTATTGGTAGACGTAGCTAATTTGTCAGTAGCAAAAAAAAACATCTTTTTGTTTTATTCGGAAGATTTTTTTGCTATTTTCACAAGTTCCAGCAAACGCTGGAAAATTACCAAAGATAAATTAAAGCTTACTATTAAGCCTTTATCAGACACGAGGAGAGGGTAAGCAGAATCCAGGCAGTGAAAGGCCGTATTATTACAATTCGATGATGTTGTTGAATGCATAGAAAACTTTTAAACGGAACAATCCGACACTCAGTGATTGCAATTTCGTTTTAAATGAAATGTTCAGTTTGGAATTTATCTTGTCATTACAAGTATGGTATGAGTTATTAATACGTGCAATACCATAAGAAAATTATGACAATCTGTACAAGCCCATTTATGCATTATTCTTGAACATTTGCTTATATTTTGTAGCTGGATCAAAGAGTATCGACAAACTGGATTCGGAACATGCTTGCTTGATGCTCGTAAGTTTATTGAGTCAGTTATGATTTGCCAAAAGATTTTAAAAATGAAAGGGTAGCCAAAAAGAAAAGAATGTTTGATTATGAAGGCGGCGATTAACTTATAGAATTAGTCAAAAGCCGGTATGAAACAGACTTTTTTAATGTGATGATTAATTCTGTGATAAGCAATATGGATTCAAGATTTTTCTTTAAATCAACATTTTGAAAATTTTGGTTCACCCTAGGACTTTAACAGGTTAAAAAATATTTCAAAAGAACAAATACTGAAAAACTGTCAAGATTTACACACAGTCCTGCAAGTAGGTGAAAGCAGTGACTTCTAAACTTACGCATTATATGAAGAACTACAAAATATGATCCCAAAGTTACCCAACACCATTATAGACATGAAATATCTGCTCCAAAATGTCAGAGAGAATGATTTGAGAAAAAAAATTTCCAAATATTATTACATTGTCATTCGAATTTTGTTCGAATATTAGTAAATACCGCTTCCGCTGAGAAGAGCTTTTCAAAATCAAAACTGATAAAAATTTATATAAGAAATACAATGGGTCAGTAAAGACTTTCAACTTTGGGAGTTTTATCTCTATTGAAGCAGATATATCCTTACAAGGAGAGGCCACGACTAAGGAAATTCATTTGGGGTCAAGACTTGGTGTAATAGTAGCAATTCCTTAAGGTGTTCAACCCGCAATGTAATTCCGCCGAATGGCTAGTCAATTCGGAGAAAAAATAGCCTTCGAAATTCATGCTTAGCTTTTATATAATTTAATCTTAATTTCTTCCAACGAGTTCGTAGTCTGATTGGAAGATCGTCTGCTTACTAAGCCGGAGGTTAGGGCTCGATTCCCGAGATTAAGTTTTTTTTTTCAATTTGTTTAATTATTTTTTAAAATTAAATAAATCTATTTATGAAAAGTTTATTAAATATTATGTAATTAATTTGCATTTTATAAATTTCAAAAAATTAATGAATTTATTATTTAAATTATTTATCATTCAAATTTTTTAAACTTATTATTAATTAAAAATATTTAAAGTAATTATAAATCAAAATAATTAATAGTTAAAATTAATTAAAATTAAATTAATTAATTATTATTAATTTAAATTAATCAATTATTATTAATAAGAATTATCATTAATAAGAATTATTAATTTATTATTAAAATTATTATTAATTTATTTTTAAAATTATTGTTAATTTATTATTAAAATTATTATTAATTTAGTATTAAAATTATTACTAATTTATTATTAAAATTACTATTTATTACTGAAATTATTAATTTATTATTAAAGTTATTAATTTATTATTAAAATTATTACTTATTATTGAAAGTATTAATTTATTATTAAAATTATTAATTTATTATTACAATTATTTAAATAAATTTATTTAAATAAATTTATTTAAAAAGGACTTATTAAATATTTTATAAAATTATAAAATAATTAAATTAATAATATATAAAAAAGACATATTTTTTATTATATTAATTATAAAATAATTAAAATAATAATAATACATTTTATAAATTATTTTATATGATATATACTATTTTATTCATAGTATATTCCATTTCACATTATAAAACTATTTAACTAATTTTATTTAAAATATCATTTAATATTTATTATATATTTTATTATAAATATTATTTTTATTAATATAAAAATATATTTATAAAATTTAATATAAATATTTATGTGATAACAGGATTTTTTTACTTTATAAAATACAAAATAATTACTTTAAAAATTTTAAGTAATTTTAATTAATAATTTTTTTAAATAATAATAATTTTAAGCAATTTTAATAATAAATTATTTAAATAATAAATTTATTTATTTTTTTAACTTTGTAACATGCAAAATATAATTACATAAAATATCATTTAATATTTAATAAACCTTTCATAAATAAATTTATTTAATTTTAAAAGATAATTAAATGAATCGAAAAGAAAACTTCTTCTAGGGAATCGAACCCTAACCTCCGGCATAGTATGCAGACGATTTTCCAACCAGGCTACGAACTCGTTGCAGGAAATTGAAATTTAATTATATAAAAGCTGAGCATGAATTTCGAAGGCTACTTTTTCCGAACTGAATCGGAGAACTGTATCGGATCGTGGCTTGCCTTGTCACGAGTTCGAGCCCAATACCACTAAAGACCCGCCGTGTAGGGCAGCGATGCACGTTAAATCTGTCGAGAGCTGAAACGTCCTCCCGTTGGTGTGGTGTGGTAGTTAGGAGAGGGGGATGCCAGCTCAGGTGTCGTCCACGTCACTTGACCATGGTTCAAAATTACGTGGTCCGTCGCCAAAAGCCCTCGTGTAGCTGAACAGTGCGACGTTAATATTCAATCAATCAATCAATTCTCCGAACTGAGTGGCCATTCGGCGGATTTACATTGAGGGTTGAACACGCTAAAGGAGTACTACTATTACACCAAGTCTCGACCCCCCAAATGAATTTCCTTAGTCGTGCCCTCCCCTTGTTAGATAAATTACGAACCACACATACAATCATTAAGGATTTCAGCAAAAGTAAAAAAATGTCTATTTCTTCAGTTTTTTTTTCATTATTGTTTAATGTGCCAAAGAAATATGAGTAAAAAGTTTGGCTCTTCTTTTAAAATGAATAAATATTGGTTTTTTATTTTACTAACCTTTTTCTTACGCCATGAAAAGCCTCGCGAAGTGTATCTTGCCTACATTAAGTTCGGGGCTCACGCCGCCAGTGCCCTGTAATATTTTTTTCAGAATATTCTTCGACATATTTGAAACATGTTTGGTTCATCTCTGAATACAGAGATTAACAGATCAGTTTTAAAGTATTGAAAAGGAGGACACTTTTCGAGGAAGGACAGAACCTATAAAAGGAGGACTGTTCTCCCTAAAGGAGGACGGTTGATCACCTTATTAGCAATACATTTTTTTAAAAATACATTAAGTAATTTATGCAGAATTCAAAAGAACGTTCGACTTAAACAGGAAGTAGTAAATGTACGTAACTAGAAAATACTATTTTGTTGATATGAGCTACTTTTTCCATTTTGCGAACATTCTTCAAAGTCTTGAAGTTTGAGTTTCTCAAAAATCCAGCCTAGTAAAATAAAAGTTAAAAATTAGCAGATTTTATTGAAAAGACCCAAATCAGCTTTTAAAAGATTATTCATTTGTAGAAGCTGCTTCAGTGAGTTATCTTTTTATATATATTTTTAGTTTCTGCTGTATTAAGACGTTTAACACAAACGTTGTTGATTAATTTCAATGTATTTAAATTATCCTTTATAGTAAATATTTCCTCTCCAAGTATTTCGACCATACGAGGTAGACTCGGCTATGTACTGTTTTTAAAAGGTTATTCGTAGAAATCATTTGCAATTATATAAAATATTTATTGCTTCTGGTATTAAAATAAACAGACTCCTCTGTTCAATAATTCTTAAAAGGATTCTGTAGATCCACAAGGATGTCTTAAGACTCTTTGAGGCACTGGGCCAGAGAAACCTTAAAATTTTACAGGGTGTCCAGCCTTAAAGTGACCCAATAGCTAATTCCCGAACCGTTCGGCTTAGACATTCACTTCCAATTTGAAAAATGTTTTTAAAAAAGGTAAAGAATGTTTTTACGTGCTTTTTGAACCAAAAACCCCACTTACAAAAAAATTACAAAAATTAAATTTTTATACGGTCCCTAGGTCCTATCAATTATATATTTAGGAAAAGATGCAGTACACAAAAACAAAGTAAACACAAAAAGTTTAATTTTATTACGATAAAAACTGACCGAGTTATGCCTACATAAAGTTGAAGCATCTGAATTGCTCAGAAAAGGGGGTTGTATACAAATTGAGTTTAGAGAACAGTAATTCACTATCTATAGAAAGATCAAAAGAAAAACATCATAGTAATATTAAAACATCGTAGTAAACATCATAGAATGATAATTTGTATTGCTATATGGCAAACAATAAAAGTTAAATTAAAGAAATAGAACTTGTACCGAAAAAAATTAAACAGCTTGTTTAAACAAATAGCAGCGAAAGAATACATGATTTGCCGTTCAAATTATAGCATAATGTGGAGTGATGCTCCAATCATGTGTGTGAATCATGGGCTTTATTATATCAGAATGACCAAATTAAAATAATGTTCAAAATGACTGCCTTCCGCAGAAATGCAGTACCAAACCCGCGTCAGAAACTCCGCCTGTAGCTTCTGCAACCTCTTGATCTCCGTAGCTGATTCGAGTGTCAAAGGTCTGCGCCAAAAATGTACATGGTTGCGCAGATTTGTGTGCATCATGTTGGTACCACATGCGTGACAAATTCCGTAAGGAAACTTCATCTTCTAAAAAATCGGCTAACGGTCCAGATAAAATTTCCGTGTATGATTCTGATGTTAAAGGTCCATCGAAATATATTGGGCCAATTTAGGTGCTCTTCCATACTCCGCACCACACATTCATCAACCAACGCACTTGGTGGCGATTCGGTCGTATTAGATGTGGGTTTTGGAGGGACCAATAATGCCTATTCTGTGTATTAATAGTGCCTTGGCGAGAACTGGCATTCATCCGACCACAAAACTTCATTCAAAAAATCTGGATTTTCATCCAGCATGTTTAACACGAAATTGCAAAAATCAAAACGACGTTCCTGGTCTCCGGGCATTAGTTCCTGCTCCAGGACTGGACGATAAGGATATGCACCGTACGTATGTAATATGTTCCACACCGTCGATTTTGAGTAGGAACAAGCCTTGCTAATATCCCGGACACTACTTTCAGGATGAGCCAGGGCATATCCTAGAACATCCTCAGCTGGTATCCGCTGAAGGTGTGGTACGAGATAAGGGAATACGTCCATGACAACTCCCAGTTTTATACAAGCATTGAACAGCACTGTCAATTGTACAATAAGATGGATGTCTTCGACTGGGAAATTTAATGGCATTAAGTCTTGCCGCCTCTCTCTTATTTCGATTACACTACCCATACAACAGTACCATTTCGCAGTATTCTTCATTTGTATACATCTCGTTCTCCCGTATTAGAATTCGTAATATTAGAATACGACTGTATGCAATTGCAAACGACTACACAACAGATTTTTAATGTTCGCCTTGATCAGTACCGCAGCAAATCAGTCTGAAGCCGCAGCAAATAAACCTATTTTTTGGAACTGCTTTTGAAATGTTTTCTTACTCCAAAATATTTTATTTTGTCTATGTTTTACAGGTACACATAATAAATTTTATTTCTTAGGGACTCAATTATTGTAATATTAACTTTAAATTTAAGAACGATTTACATAAGAGTAACGTGCAAGAGCGAAAGTTTCCTGGCAGAGTTCCAGATAATTTCACTTTGGAGACGGCCCCTTACTAGCTTCTTGAAAATCACTTAGAAAATGCATGAAATGTGTGATTTTCAAAGTTCCATAACTCGGCCAGTTTTTATCGTAATAAAATGAAACTTTTTGTGTTTGCTTTTTTTTTTTGTGTACTGCATCTTTTCCTAAATATAAGTGATAGGACCTGGGGACCGTATAAAAATTTAATTCTTGTAATTTTTTTCTAAATGGGTTTTTTGGTTCGAAAAGCACGTAAAAACATTCTTTACCTTTTTTAAAACACTTTTCAAACTGGAAGTGCATGTCTAAACTGGACGGTTCGGGAATTAGCTATTAAGTCACTTTAAGGCTGGACACCCTGTATATAGCATGCATTGTCAAATAATCATTCAAATGGTAATTTGAAACAAATAAATGTGCACGACTTCCAATCTCAAAAACCTAGGCACAAACCGAATTGACCAGTGGACGTATTCTGACTGAATCAGTTGAATGATTGTTTATGGTTAGGCTTAGACATGGACAACGGTCATCACTAATAATATAGTTTTGCCAGTTGACATGCAGTTTGAAATTCCTTGTTTTTCGGAGAATATGTACGGGAATAATATTTGACCACATTAAAATTATCCGGGTCATGATCTTACTAAGACTGAGTTGAAGGGGTCGGCAACCTTTTAGTTGTGACGTGTCAAACCAATCTACCAATATGGTTCGGGGTGCCATATTGTAGGAAATAGAGGTCAGGAATATAGATTGAGCTTCATTTTATATTAATTTTGTATGATTTAAAGAATTTCACATCACCATAAAAATAAGCAACATAAAATATAACTATTCCTTCGGCATAAATAAAAAATTGAAATTGTACATATAATGTGAGTTTTGAAGCGAGAAATAAGCATAATATATATATATATATATACAGTGGGCCACAAAAGTGTTCGTACACTTGCAATTTCTTATAAAATTTAATGTTTTCGACTAATAAAAATTAATATATTGTAATTGTAATTTTTTTATGATATCCGCAACTTGTTCTTAATAGAATGACATAATTAAATTTTTTTTTAAAAATAGTATAACAATTTTTTTTAAAAATTAATTATCAAAAAGCTACTAAAAAATTACGCCACAAGTCTTCGTACACTTAACAAAAATCTCAACTAATCTTTAAATATTGTATTTCTTTCTTAATTTAGTACTTAGTAGGATATCTTTTAGTGTCCACAACAGCTTTTAAGCGTCTTGGTATAGATTTAATTAGTTTTTTTTAATTTCTGCATCGATTTTTCACAATTCTGTGATTATTGTTTTTACTTCACATTATGCGTTTATATGTCGTGTTTTTTTTTTTACATCAGAATTTCTCCAAATATGTTCTACTGGGCTAAATAAAGTGATTGAGGAGGTGTTTTCATAATTAGGGGACAGTTATAGAGACACCAGTGGCGTACATTGAGAGCAATGCGCTTTGCGTCATTATCCTGTTAAAAAATGAAGTCGTTTCCAATATCCAAATTTTGGGCGGATAATTTAAAATTCCTCTTTAAAATATTTAAATAGAACTCATGATTCACAATATCAACAAAAAATATCAAATTACCTAATTCTGTGGCCGATTTACACCCCCACGCAAGAACACTTCTATCTCCATGTTTTATTGATCCAACTAGATTCTTGAATTAAGTTTCAGAAAATTCAAAATTGAGAGCAAATTGATTAGGATGGGAGACAATTCAATATTTTTGGTTCCGATGGGCCTATAATAGCTTGTAAATCAAAAAATAAGGAGTTTAATCCCATGAATTTATGTGGAACAAGAACTCCTTCATTTCCATGCTCCAGCATGGAAGTGAAGGTGTTCTGGCGTGGGGTGAAAAATTGGCCTCAGAATTGGTAATTTATTTTCATGGTATTATGAATCATGAGCTCTTTTTAAATTATTTTAAAATAAATTTAAATTATCCAAATGGATATTAAAACTAATTTTTAACAGGGGTAATGATCCCAAAGGGGTGCACTGCTCATTGCCCCAACTTGTCTCCATTGCCCCAAAAACTGGAAACCCCCAAGCCCTAGCCATAATAATTCTGATGTAAAAGCTTGACAATAACACAAAATGTTAGTAAAAAACAATGTCACGAAGAAATGTGGAATCGTTAGAATACAAAAAACGGATTAAATCTTAAAAAGCGTTTAAAAAGCTTTTTGTGCACCAAATACCCTACAAAGCAAAAGAAAATACAATTTTTAAAGCTTGCTAGATTTTTGTTAAGTGTACGAAATTTTTGTGGCCCGAAATTTTTAGATTTGATAAAATTTTAAAAAAATAGTTATACTATCTTTAAAAATGAATTATGTTATTCTTTTAAAATTATTTGCAGATATCACAAAAATTGCAGTTACAATATATTATTTTACGAAAAAGTAATAAAAAAAATGCAAAATAGACATTGTGGCCACTGATATATATAAATATTCGCAATATAGTTAAAGGGCGTTTTGATACGAATCTTGTCCTTTCACCTCTCTAAATAATGCAGTATTAGAGGTATAATTTGTTACTTTCAATTTCACACGATTCTGAGCATACCGTTATTAAGCAACTTCTTTGTGGACTCAAAATACTTTTTATATGACAAGATATTTGTTCACATAGATATGGAGAAACAAAAGCGGAAAGCAGAGAGTAAGTACATGCAGTTTTCTTCAAACGGTTCAATCTCTCTGAAATGGCATTCAACAATTTAAAATAGCTAAAAAAAATTCCAGGTAAAGTTATTTTTCAGATTTTTTCGTAGGTGTGGCTTTCTATAAAAGTTCTATTTCAAAATTACCAGTTTCCATCCTCTCAAAAATTGACAAATTTGTAGAATAGTGCTGAGTGCCACCGAGAATTGTACCACGTGCCAAAAGTGGCACGCGTTAGATCGGCATAAGGCTGTCGACCCCTGCCGTAGATCCTGCTTAACTTTTTCGAGGGGCAGTGGCTAATGGGTCTAGCCACTTATTAAAAATTTTTTCTCCAAGCGGGTGAGGGTATTTAGTCCATCCACATACATTAATTGAAGCTAAAACGCATCAAAATCGATACAGATGGCAGGACGATACCTTTTTTTTGCCTTTCATGTCCTCTGATGGGTAATTAAAAACAGTTTTTCTCGGTGTAAATCTACAAATTGTATTTTGATTACTATAAATAAAATTTCTGATCTTTGAAAAAAATTTCGACATGTCTTAAGTATACTTTTCTCTCATCTGAATGAATTAAGCAAATGTGCAATAAAAAAAAGGTTTTATTTTGGTTTTTTGAAAGCTTTTATATGCGGATAGAGGCTCTATCCACTGCCCACATAGAACAGAAAAATGACCTAGAAATTTTCGCTTTTCCTCTACTCGAGAGAGAGTACTTAGAATCATGTGAGAATGTGGGAGGTTGGAAATATAAACAAACTTTGTTTACAATATGTGGTACAAGCAAGATTCTCGGGTTCGAAAATCTTTCATTACAGCTTTTCTGCTCGGAGAAAATGTTTGCATATTATAAAGTTTTACAGTAAATAGCTTATCAAATTTGTGAAGTAACTAATTCAGATTCTCAAAATATTTCTAACTTTTTATACTAAAATTAAATAAAATATAAAATGTGGATATACATCAATTTCAATGTATGCTCTAAGTATATATTCTAAGTAAGTATTCTATGTTGTACAATTATTCTATTATTATTTAATTACACTTCTATTTTGTATTTAATTGTTATTGAAATAGTTATTACATAAATGTTAATTTTTCATAAAAAGAGTTTATTGTGTAATAAGATTTATTATTTCTGTTTTGAAAAGTAAGTTAAATGTCCTAAGTGCGCAGTGTGGCTATAACGTCTAGCCACCACCCAGGGAAAAAACCCTTGATTAGATATTTTTTTTTGTGACTAAATAATGTTTATAGAGGATGAGAACATACATTTCTCAAGTACTTTCTCACAAGTGTATTTTAGCTTTGTACCCACTAAAGTGTTAAAATAAGTCACATCAAAAAGCAGAAAATTGAAAATAAATTAGTTTTGAAATAACAAATTATCATTTGTGCCATGCATTGGTAGTTTTATTTCAGAGAAATTCTTAATAAGTGACCCAAACTTATGTTATTTTTTCGAATTATTTTTTTATTCTGCGCTTTTGCCAAATGGAAATGGAAAGAATGCCATTTGTTAATGTCAGACAATTTATTCCATATGAGGTTATAATGAAAAATAATATGTCAAGGAACTCTTACTGAGCAAATTTTTATTAATTTTGCAGAAAAATCATTTCCCTTTTTTTTTCATTGTGCTCAGGAAAGGAAAGCAGGGACGAAATCACGGTCATTTCTCGACTTGCAGGTGAAGTTGCTTTTTACTACGTGCACTTAATCACACATTTTCGAACTGTGACCTTGACTTGTTCTTCAATTAAAAACAATATCCACTTTGGAAAACGTAGCAATGACTGTTCAAATATTGCCAAATATTTGAGCTAACTGTTAAACATATAACAACGGTTGAAATGGTATTTAAAAAAAGAAATTATGCGGAATTAAAATAAGCCAATAACTAACCAAAGAGATCTTTTTTAAGGAAATGATTTATCTTAAAAACACTATTTCGATTACCTGGGGGAAAAAACATTTTTGTTTGATAAGTGTCTCAAATTTTGCCTGGTCTCGAAGCGACCATATTTGTTTTATAGATTTGTAAAATTGCTCGATTAATGTCTAGAAAAATTTAGCTTAAGTTTTTTGTTATGCTTCTTAAAAATACAAAATGAACAGAAAATGTTTAAAGGAATTAAATGAATTTAAGAATTAACGTCACACAAATGATAACATCTGTCACTATGATATTTAAAATATTTTTGTAATAGACTTTTAATGGGAAGTCACCCCCTGTTCTCTCTATTTAATTTTGTATAAATGGGGGGCTCTTTAGAACTGGAAGGCTAATTTTTAATCATTAGACCCTAAAAATATCAGTTTTGTCACTGGTTATCTTAACTTTTTCTAGAAATCTCGTGAGGCAAAGTTTCGCTAAAATTATAAAAAAAAAATTAAGGATTCATTTTTCTGTGTAAGAGGGCATGTCTGGGCTTGCTCGCGGGTTGTCAAAATATATCAAATGATAAAAACAGGATGAAGTAAAAAAAAGTCCCCTTCGGAGAAATGTTTTTTTTTTTTTTTCTGCCAGTAGGTCGTGCGTTCAAGGTTCATTTCCTCCCCTAAGCCCTCCTTTCTAATGTTTGGGAAAAACGAAATCCTCAGCAGTGTGACATGGCTGATGATTCATTAGGGGGGGGGAGGCTAAACGCGATGTTTACAAACAACACTGCGTGCTCCAGGAGGAGTGTGCGTTAACTAATAAGTGGAATTGGGAAACAAAATTTTTTTTCATGGGAGAGGGGCCAGGTCAATGGCCTGTGGTGGCATGCAAGATAAAAAGCATTGCACTAGTTGCCTTATTTTGTGTGTGTGAATATCATTATCAAAATAAAATAAAATATCATAACATAATAATGCAATTTTTTTTTTCTGCCAAAGATGTTGAAACTTTTTTCAGAACTTATGAAAATTTTTTAAGCATTGTTATTGCTTTCTTTGTTTTCGATCTACAACTTTCTTCTTTAAAGGTGTCATATGATATGTTGCATAGTTATGCGCCATTCTACAATTTATTCAGTACTGAATCGATTCAATAATAAGAAATAAACAAATTTCTGTGAAGGATTCACTGAGTGGAGTTATATATCAATTGCGAGAGCCGATGAGGATTAACTAATGGTAACTTAACTCTCTGGTGTTCAATATAGTATTAGAAAGCACCCTCACCTCCTCACCCGCAAATTTTTCGAAATTTCCCTTTGGTCCCGTCACTCCTGTCATTCCGAAATTTTACGCAATGTTGGTTTTTTTCCAATATTTCTTATTTGTTTAATTGAATCTTGATCTCTGTAAAAACACACCCACAAAACTTTTTAAAGTTAGTTTGAAATCTGTCAGGGTTTGGCAACTTGCGCGATAAAGTACGTTAAAATAGAAAAGATAACTCTACCCTCTCTTGAGAGGCCTTGTTCAGGGAGCACCCAACGAGATTTCGAACTGTAGGAGCAGAGGTCATTAAAAAAGAGTAAATGTTGGATTTTTTGATCAACGCTGGATCAGTTGGTTAGGGTTCACAACGGGGATCAAACTGTTGAAATAGCGTGGGGGCCCCGTCCGAACTCGTATCGGGGCGTTTGAGCTCGAACCCCTAAACCCCCGGCCAAGTGAAGTTTTCGGGGAAATTTATTGGGGGCCCCGTGGTATGCAGAAATTAGATCCTTCGAGCTAATTCGGGAAGCTAATGCTCAGTTTCAAGGTAAATGGTGAGGAAATTGGGAGAGTGGGGGGTGCCAGCTCAGGTGTCGTTTTCCTCACTTGACCCAGTGGCGTTGCGTGGGAGGGGGGTTGCGGGGGGCCCAGGGCTTCGGGCGGCATACGAAAAGGGGCGGTGGCAAGCACCACGATAATTAAATTAAAAAAATATCTCAAACTTCAAACCCGGCCCGGGGTGACGAAACTGACGGAAACGAGTGAAAGTTTTAAATAGGGCGGAAAAAGTCGCTATGCAATCGCCCGTTTTATATTTTTTAGGCTTCTGGCAACCGGTATTGGTGAAGTCAATGATGCTCAAAATTTTTTTGCAAACAGAGGAACTAAATATCCGTCAATTTGTTAAAAAATATGTCTTCACAGCCCGTATTAGAAGAAAAACGAGAAAAAATTCGTGGATGACGCTTTAATATTTCCCAAAAGTTTAGGGAAGAGCTTGAAATTTCTTTTGAACCCCCATAACAAATCAGGAGGAAGCATATATTTGGAGACGGAAGCAAATATGTTCAGTTATCGTACGAAGATGACTTAAGGCGACACGGACCATCTTTAAAATTTTTTTTATTTTTTAATATTTGATTTTGGTTTTAATTGTTTTTTTATAAAGGTTAATATTTAATAATAATTCCATAAAAAAATTTTTTTTTATTTGTTCAAAATATTTGAAAATTTTAAAAGGGTTTTTAAAATTTTTTTAAACTTTTTAAAACCCCCCTAAGGTTTTTTTTAAATATGTTTCTTTTTTTTAAAAATTTTTTTCCAAGTACCTTATAATATACAAACATAAAAACTGTGCATGGGTTTTTTTTTTAAATATTTTAATTTTTATTAATTTTTTTTATAGTTAAATTTAAAAGAACCTCGAAAAAATTAATTTTGATTTTAAAATTTTTTTTAAAAAAAGAAATTAAATATGTTAGAACTAATTCAATGCACAGTTTTACAAAACACAATTTCCCCGGAACATGTAAAAAAAAGTTTCAAACCCTTATTTCCCAATTATAAAAAAAAAGCCTTAGGGTTTTGAATAACAGTGTATGTAAAAAAATTCAACATGGAGAAAAAAGTTTAAATTTTTTTATTTTTGAATAGCATGAAAAAAAATTTCCTCCAATAATCTGAAATTTTTATGTAATGTTAATTATTTTTTCCAAACTGCTTACCAAAATTTTTTTTAAAAAAATTTAAAAGGAAAAAAAGAAATACTTGTATAATGAATATAAAAAAAGAAAGAAAAACAAAAAGGTCAATATTTCAAAAAACATTATCTTAAAAATTTTTTTAAAAAAATTACACTCACATTTTGGGTTTTTATTCCAAAAGTTTTTATACTATTTATAAAAAAACAACATGTAAAAATATTCATACTTTTTTTTTTCCATAATTTTAAAAGCCTTAATATATTGAAAATTTTTTGAAATGGAAAAAAAATGAAAAAAAAAAAACCTTTTCAATTTAATGCTTCTTATAAAGAACAATTTTTTACAAATAAAATATAAAAAAATTTGAAATTTACAACCAATAATTTGCTTATAAAAGTTTTTGAATTTTTTTATAGTAATTATTTTTGTTGAAATTTCAAGTATGGGAAAAAAGTATTTTTAAAAAATAAAGTGTGCAAAACTACGAAAAATTTCGGGTTTTCACTGTTGATTTTGTTCTTTTCTTACAGATTAAATTTTGTTAAATTTCTAACATTCAACGAATGTTATAAAAAAAACATAAAAAATAATATAATATAGTAATCATAAATAAAAATAAAATAAATTAAAGTATTGCATACGTGATCAAAAATTTTAAAAAATTTCCTGTTTTTATAAGAAACACCTTCTTTTTTTACGAAAAAAATTTTCTCTGCCCCTTTTCGAGCTAGTTTTGGGTTTTTTTAATTTAAAATTTTACAACATTACTTTTTTTTTCTTTTTTTTTTTGATATTCCTTCTAAAATCTTTATAAATTGCTAAATTTTTTTGCTATGCTGTTAAAATAAATTTTTTTTTTCTTTTTTGCATAAATTTCCCAAATGTTTTTAAAGTTCCCAAAGTTAAATTCAGATACTGCATCACAAACTGCAATATTTACTCCCCCTTTTAATGACGCTGGATGATATTTTAGGGGCACTTACTCCCAAAAGATGTTTGCAGAGTTTTCATTGAATTTTTTAGTCATGCACCGAATGCAAGCCCAATAAATCATTCGAAGCAAAATCTCCCGGAAAAATTTATTGATTTCCCCCAAGAATCTTGACCAGAAGGGGGGATTTAAAAGCGTTGGGTTTTTATAAAAAAAATCTATGGTATAAAAGTAGCATATATGGCAGTCTTCATGTTTTTTAGCATTGCCTTTGTTGCCCAAAAAGACATTCTGATAATTATTTGGGATATATAAATGGCATTCTGATAATAGCTTTTTTTGGGTTTTATCTTTCAAACTGCCATAAGATTTTTTCCCCCCGGAGTAACTCCTGTTGAACGCCATTCCTTTTTCAAAATTTTTGGGAGCTGATCCTGTCGCTTACTCCCTGGTTCCCCACTCTTCTTTTTTTATTTTAACATTCCATAGACCCCCTTTATTCAGCCCGAGTTGAAACGCTTTGGAATCACTATCTGAAAGTACCGTTGTGTATCTAAACCAATCTTTTTAGATCTCGACCACAATTCGGGTGCTGCATGGACTTCCATTGAACCTGAAGAGCCCCAAAAGGTTTGCATTGCAAGAATCTTTTTTGACCGTTAAAAACCCAAAACTCTTTCTCCAAACTGAATTTTTTTAAATTCACCTTTGGCTATTTTACACTTTTTTCAATATTTAAAATATTACTTTTAAAAACAACAAAAATATCCCCTCAGCATGTCTATGACACAGCCAACTCCCAAACTGAGATTTTATGCCCCTGGTCAACCAAGGAGAAAAATCAAAAAAGCTTTGGTTAAACCCGTTTTCTCATTTGGGCTGTTTTCCCCTTTTTCATTTAAAAATGCTAAAAGTTTTCATTTTTTAAAAGGAAGAATCAACACCTTTTTTAAATTTTAAAAATTTTCCCCGGAATTTTTTAAAATTTCTAAAAAGAGAATTTTTCCCAAAATTAATAGTGAAAAAAAAAATTTTTTGCTTTTTAATCAAATTTAAAACTAGGGACTGATTTACCAATTTTTTTCATTAAAAAAAAATTTCTTTTTTCCCAAAATTTTCCCCCTTTAATTTTTAAAATTCAACGCAAAAATCTGGAAAAATTATTTTCAAAAATTTTTTCCCCAATTTTGAGGTTTTCCAAAATTTTTAAACTTTTTGGGCAAAATTTTTAACAATTTTTTATTTTTAAAAAGGAAAAAATTTTTTTTAAATTTTTAAAAAAAATTAAAGAAAAAGTTTTTGGGGAATCTATAAAAAACCAATTTTTTATTTTTTCATAAAACGGGGGAAAAAGTATTGCTTTCTTCTTCAAGTTTTGCACACCTCAAGTTAGTGTTTTGAGAAACTTCTGAACTTGTCTTAGCATCTGGAAACCACCTCTTCAAAGCTTTCGTTGTGCAGATTTAGTACGTTTTTAGGCCTAGGTATCTTAACTTTTTAAACTTTTTGGAGAAATCACCAAATTCCTTGTCGTAAAGCAACTTTTTCTTACTCTTCAGAACACAGTGTACAAAAATATAGTTAAATTTGTAGGAACAGAACTTCAAAGAAACGCAGTAGAATAACCTCATATAATCAAAACAAAACAATTATTTCATTTCAGTTTAAACACTAATCAACGTGGAGTAAAAATTAGTTCCTTATTTATCAGGCTCTTTTCTAGTAGACGATCTGAAAAGTGGGCGTGGCAGCTTTGTTTAGTCTACTGACATGCAGCAAAAATGGATAAATAACTGAATAAAAAATATAGATACAACTCTGAAATTTTGCAGACACATTAAAAAGGATTAAAAGCATCATATAAGCCAATAAAAAAAAATCGATAGTTTGATGATTTTTAGGGTACCATATCGCCTTAAGGTGGACAATGTTTTCTTCAATAGACAGAGTAACTGCTGAAATTCGAGAAAGATTCCAACAGTTCGCAAAAATATGCTTGTTTAAGGCCTGAAGTGATATTGAGCATGGACGAACTTAACTTAGATCAAGCTTCTCAAGACATTAATAAAGAAGAATTCCAACTTGAGCGAGTACGTCTACAAGCTTTCATAGCTGCAACAAACCCAGGCTGTAAAAAAGAACTCATTAGGTCCGGCTCTCTGGGTTTATCAAAGTATACTAATGAGTCCAAACTTGAAGATAGCTAACCAAACATTATCATAATGTTGAGAATTTTTTTAACATCGCCATCAGTAATGCCAGTTGCGAGAGAAGTTTCTCCAAGCTAAAATTAATCACAAAAATTATCTCAGATAGACTATGTCCACGTTAAGGCTAACAAATTTAGTTATTCTGGCAATTGAACATGACATACATATTGATATTGACAATTGTATAAAAGATTTTGCTACGAAAAAAACACGAAAAGTACATTTTTAATCAATAAAAAAAATTTAAAGCAGTTTTTTTTTTTACTTTTACTAATTTTCTTGACTAATAACTAAAATAGAGAGGCGACAAATTTCCGGTCGGCCCCAGACGGCGAAAGCTCATGCTACGCCACTGACTCAACCGTCGCTCAAAATTACGAGATGAGTCACCCATAGCCCTCGTGTTGCTTTAAAGTGCGACGTTAAGGAGCGCACTCTCTCTCTTTCACTTCAAGAGTAAAATATTGCTGCATAAAAACGCTTTAAAATTTAATTATGAAAACTTTACTTTAGATTTAAGTTTTTATTAATGTCTCGCTTTGTGAATCTGTACGATTATTATTATTTGTGTCGGACTTAGTCATTTTGATCCTCTATCAAATGACATTGTCGCACATGAGCTGGCAGCATTCTCTTCGAACTTCGACACCACGACAACGTGAGGATTCTGAGCCTCAATAAATTTAACGTGCATCAACCTTTCAACACGGAGGGTCTTTAGTTCCGCCAGGACCAAACCTATCTAGATGAAATGGGCTTGCCAGGACTCGTACCCGATAACGCCGGCCACGGTTCCCCACCATCACCACTCGGTACGGTCCCAGGATGTAAGAAATAGGACTTACAAATTCAAATGTATTTTTTTTTAATGAAAAATGTTCTAACATGAATATTATGTTCTGATTTCACTATCCAGTAGAAAAAACTTCTCATCCTATCTCTAATTATTGTTAGAATCGATCCGTTTTTCTGATACACAGTGTGTGGTTCATGGGGGTGGCCGATCTTCACTTCTTAGAGCGACGTTATATGAAGACGGCCAGTGGCACAACATACTCCCCCGCATCGCGAGGGGGGGCAGAATTCTAGAGGGCCCGAAGCCTGACTGATGTTTGGGCTCGCTCCCAAACTTGACTATGCAGGGAGTCCCAAATATTCTGCGTTACGTCACTGAAAACAGCCCTCAATACATCATTCTCTATTTAATCCCTGACTCAAATTGGCGAAAGAAATCATTGTATTTTAACATTCAGTTATACCAGTTTGCAGGAGTCCGAAAGTGAGCCACGTACTACAGGGGATGGTTAGTTTCCTCCTTGGGGTGTGGAATGGGAAGTATTCATGGTGTGGCCGAAAGACGGCAGCTGGAAGGGGAACGGAAATTCCTGTTTCTCCCTTGGGGTTTAAAAAGAATTCATTCTATGTCTGGGTGCGAAGGAAAGCACAGTTCTGTCCGAGTGTTGTTTGTTAAAATGTTTTTTTTAAGTGTTTCTTCTTTGAAATGATATTTAAATTTTAGGCCCCAGGTCTTTAATTTGTTTTCGTGCCCATTCAGTAGAATCAAACATTAGTAAGAGTTGAACATGTTTCATAAATATTTATTCAGGTATATACCATCAGGGCCGTTTTTAACCTCACCGGAGCCCTAGGCACTTTAAATTGTTACGCCCCCCATTTTCCAGAGCACTCCCTCTCCCTCAGTTTTTACCTTTCCAGTTTTGGTTCGGAAGGGATTTTCCCTTTATTCAAACTCTTTTATTTGTTTTTGCTCTTTGGAAAGTCTTTTCTTTATCCACCCCCTATGGACCCGCCGTGTCGTGGACTGGCAACCGTGAGGAAAGGATACGTTTTTGCCACTCTTGCTAATTTTTTACCTTACGGCATCACGGACCCCCCTTTGTAAATGAGTACAGTAAATTCATGAAATCGTTTTCAATTACAGTATAGAGTACACGTTATTGTATGAAATGATTTCAACTTGTTTATTCTCATCTTTTTCTTCGCTTATCGTTTTATTATATTTTACTTTTAAACATCCTTATTCTTTATTGAGTTAATGTCATTGTACTTGCGCAACAAAAGTTTGCTCCAAATTTTGATCATTGCAAAATCGTTAATGACATCATTATAATATCATTTTGAGTACGTGGCAACATCAAACTGTTAAGCATTTCATTTTCCATAGTAAATCTCATTTCAGTCTTTACTCTCTTGAGGGCGGAAATGTTTCTCTCATGATTCGTTAGGTAATTTGCTGTAATTTCAATTTTTTTTTCTTTTGCGCCCTCTAATTTTTTACGCCCTAGACGTATGCCTAAGCGGAAAAGCGGGACTGTATACCATACGGTGTGAATTTCAAAATAAACTACGCAGTACTTTATCCACTATCAAGCTACGAGTGATATTTTCGTAATAAAACATCTATTGTTTTTTTTTTCAATGAAACAGAATGAGCTTTGCAAATTCTGGGAATGTGTCTCAAGCTCCATCTGTTGTAATGAGCTCTGGGATGGAGCGCATAAACAACGAAAGAAAAAAAAAAATGCTTTCAGAAACATTTTGTAGTGTCTCGTGGCTGACACTCTAAATGGAATGCGGTTTGTGAAACAAGAAGGGTCTCGCACGATGGAACAATAAGGTAAAATTAATCAGAAAAAAAAAATGATAAAGAAAAGGGGGTGGCTGCTTTTTCCCCATAATTCTTTCTTCCCCAAGGGAAAAAAAAATATTACGAATAACCTTGCATTCGCTTCCCCTCATGACCTGCATCCCTGCACGTTCACATTCCTTTATCTCCCCTCGCGATGACTTCGTGGGGAAACAGAAAAGCCAGGTGGGGTCTGCGTTTGGATAGGATGATTTTATCTAGGGCTTGAGTTACCAACCTTGCGCCACCTGCCGGAGTGGAGAACAAAGCACTCTTCATTTTCCAAGACTAAAAACTAAGGCGACAAGTTTTTTTTTTTTTTTACAATGAAAAGGAGGACGAAAAGTTTCGGAAAAAATTACTACTAAATGTATGAAACATTTTATTAATTCAAACAAATATACATAAATTACGCGTATATCCCTTTTCATATTATTTACTTAAACAGGTATTTTTCCATTGAATTAATTTTTCTTGTGTCAATATATCATTTTCTAATATACCGGGAATTTCGGATCAAGAAAAATCCTTCATATTTAATTTTACGGTAAGTTCCGCAGCTAAAGTATCAACATTCAATCTTGATTTCTCACATGTCCAATAATCATTACCAATTGCAAAAATTCTTTTAATTACTCCATTAGTTCCAGGGCAGTACAACGTAAATTCAACTACAATAACTAAATTTTCACATGGAATATGTTCATTTTTGAAATGATTACATATTTCCAACCATTTTTTTTTTCAATTTCAAAATGTTGATTTTCCCATTATTGGAATTTATCAGAATTTAAATATACATTCAGTCTTCTAACTCCTTTTAACAGACAATATCATCGATTTTAATATGAGGCATTTCTTTCGATAAAAACTCAACACAATTTTCTATACCTGCCCAATTTACTTGCAATGAAGTGACACCTAACCGTTCGGCCTGGTATCTCTGAATACAGAGATTAACAGATTAGTTTTAAAACATTGAATAGGAGGACAGTTTTCGAGGAAGGACTTAACCCATAAAAGAAGGACTGCCCTCCCTAAAGGAATACGACTGTGGTCAGCTTATAAAAATTTAATCAGTAACTATGTGAAAAAATCCAAAGTACATAAAAAAAATTTTCAGTGAAAATCGGGAGATCTGAATCGGGAATTTTGGAATTGAGTACAGAAATCAAAATCAAAAATAGAAAGAATATAGAAAATAGGTAGAAAAAAAAAAAAAGACCATTTCTATATCCCTGCCGTTTGCCGCCTTTTTTAAAAAAAAAAATGTCCTTTTTTAAAACGAAAAAAACAAAATAAATGGATACCCGGGAGCCACATGAAAACCCGAATCACGTGTTTAAAAAACAATCGCCCCTTTTTAAAGTGACGCCAAGTCACATAATAAATGCTAACACGCAGTTTTGTCTGCTGTCTTGCATCCAAAATTGTTCCGTAACTTAATAAAAAATGCAAGTAAAAAGCTTTAAAATTTTGCAGGCATGTTGAAAATGATTCGAGGTATCATACGAGCCAATAAAAAATTTTTCGACATTTTGATTATTTTTTGGGTAACGTGTCATTTTTTTTTTAAACTGATTATAAAATAAATTTCTATGTATTGAAATATGCTTATATATATATATTTTAATTCATCACACAGAAAAAAAAGCAATTGACCAACAAAATTTGCTTCTTAATTCATTTTGTTAATCAGCTTGATAAGAAACTTCATAAACCACTCACAAATTTTTTAAAAAAAATTATCTATTATTGAATATATTTTTCATTTGATACACAGAGATCGATGAAAAAAATTATGAATTTGTTACTATCATGTTCTCTAATTTCATTACCTCGAAATGGACAGTGAAATGTTTATATAAAAGTCTATAAAATCTTAAGCTTAACTAATCAAATCTAAGAAGTTACATCAAAAAGGAATTTCGATTCATTAAAACCAGAGCCTTTTTGAACATTCATTAAAATAACAAAAATGGTGGTCTACAATTTATTCTACCTAATTAAGCTTCTGTGATAGCTTATTGGTTTTCCAGTGGGATGGAAAACAACTCAACATTCATAACGGTACAAGATAAGGAGGAAAAACTTTGATAAGAGATTCTTCGTGCACGAACACATGGGTTGACGTCACTCCCCTCCCCCTCCTTGTACAGCTCCGTTCAGACACTATTGCTGTGGATTCTTAACCTCCTGTTATTCAATGAAACGTGGAAGACCATTTTAATTTCGGAGGAAATTGCGTTTCTTTTTGCTTTATTTTGCTCCTGATTATTCCTTTTCAGGGGTTATTTCTGAACAAAATCCATAACAAATAATGTCCTAATTAAAAATATAATAAATTCACATTAAAATTAATTTTATCTTAAAGGTTCATTAAGAGGCTGATCACAGGACGTTTGAACTCATGTGATTAGATGATGCAATATCAAAGTATTTTTGGTGATATATCAGGTGGTTGGTTTCAATTTATGGCGCCGAGTCCTCTTGACCGTCATATTGAATCAAACATTTTTCATATTTTGGGTGGGCCATCTGTTGGATTTTTTTTAAATGTTCATGTTATTTGGCAGCCATTTGTTGCTTTAATTTTAAATTACTTTTTCATTTCCTATTATTAGCTCACACTCTATATATTTATCTTGGTGGAGTTTTCAATCATTAATAAAATACATTTTAAAGCGCTTAATTGAGCTGAAATTTTATATACATGATTATTTTGGATGACAATACAGTACCTTAATCATAATTAATAAAAATTTATTGATTCAAACTAATTATTCAAAGAATTACAAATTCAGCCACGTTGGCATCATTTTTGGCGATTTAGCGACCCTTTTGGCGACTTGTGTCAAAACTTGAAAAGTTTTTCTTTTTACATTTTAAAGCGCTCCTTTGAGAGCTGCAATTTTCCATACACTATTGTTTTGGGGAAAAATACGAATAATGAATTAAAATTAACTAACTGAAACTAATTATTTAAAGAATTACAGATACTGCCACGTTGGTTTCATTTTTAGCGACTTGGGTCAAAATTTTTTCTCACGTTTTAAAGCATTCAGTTGAACTGAAATTTTATATACACGATTGTTTTGGATGGCAATACGATACTTTAATGAAAAATAATAAAAATTAATTTTCACTTAATGTTGTGATTCTGCCCTATGTATATACATATTTATATTAATGAAAACTATTTAATGAAAAGTAGCTAAAATAAAATTTTTCTTTGTTGATCTAAGTAGGAATTCGCTTAAAAATTTTTATATTACTCGTTTAATAATAATTTTCATTTATAATGTTTATTTTTTTATTATTGTACGGTATAAAGAAAATCGCATGAGGAAAGCATAAAAGCCTAGTGAAAGGAGAGATTTTTTAAAAAAATTAGCAAGATTTTTTTTTTAAGTTACATTTAAAAGGAAAAATAAGGCAAATAAATAAATAAAAAGTTAATACGAGAAGATTCAAAAGTTTAGGAGCAGCGATTAACTAGTGAGTTGAAAATATAAAATATTTGTTGATTAAATATTTTTAAAAAAATTTATATTCGCAATTATAATCATTGAATAAATTTTTTTCATAAATCTAAATAGGACACACTGCTCAGACTAATTCTTCATGGTCAAAAATTTTATTTTTGAATGCATTATACTTATTTCATTTAAATCGATACTGCAACACTAGTTTAAAGTGTCAACACGTATTTCCCCTTTATTCCCGGAATTTCTAACAGACTTGCGGCTAGACACGAAATGTTTGTGGCTTCTCATCCAGCTGCAAGTATAGGATGGATTGCACCAGCAATGTTTGTGACGCAATCCCTCTGAATCATTGCTGTGTCTTCGTTTTTCTCTAGTCACTGGCTCTATGTCATCCCTCTGGGTGAGGAAACTCTTATTGTTTACGGAAGGATTTATGGGAGAAAAAAAAAGAAATCGAGTCGTTGAGCATTGATAACTAGTACAACCCTGTAATTAAAAGATATCGAACACTTTCCCTACTGACCTGCAGTCTACTTACAATTATATATAATGGCTACTACCTCTAAGGCCGTTATAATTTTAATAAAATTTTAAATCATTCCAATTCAATACATTTTAAGCCTCTAATTGCTAAGGTGACCATTTTTTTTTACAATGAAAAGGAGGACGAAAAATTTAAGAAAAAATTACAACTTAAATATATGAAACGTTTTATTAATTCTAACACAAAAATACACTAATTACGCTTACATTCTTTTTAATTATTATCTTAAACAAGTATTTTTCCATTAAATGAATTTTTTTTGTTAACATATCATTTTTTAATAAATCGGAAAGTTCGAGCAGAAAATATCCTTCATACTGAATTTTACGATAAGCACTGTATCTAAAATATAAACATTCAATTTTAATTTCTCAGTAGTCACTTCACAAAAATCATTAGCAACTGAAAAAAAACTCTTTCAACTGATGCATTAGTTCCCGGGGAGCACAACGTAAATTCAACAAGAATAATAACATTTTCATATGGAATGTGTTCATTTTTGAAATGGTTTAAGTAATTTCACCCATCTTTTAACAATTTCTCAGCATGTTGATTTTCAAATTATTCTATTACAATTTAGATATACATTCAGTCTTCTTTCTACTTCAAAACACACAATTGTCATCGATTTCAATATCAGGCATTTCTTTGGATAAAAACTCAACCTAATTTTCTTTATCTGCCCAATTTACTTGCGATGAAGTAAAAAAATACCATTGAAAACTGTTATTTCCTGCGATATTTCTTCAACATATTGGAAATATGTTTGAAATATATCTGAAAATATAGATTAACACAGATCAGTTTTAAAATACTGAAAAGGAGGACACCTTTCGAGGAAGGACCAGAACCTATAGAAGGAGGACGTTCGGTCACCTCATAATTGCTCGCGGTTGAAGCCAGTGTCCCTGCAATGGGATAAGCTCATGACGGTCACGTGATAGATGCAATCACGTGTTCTTCATTGAATTCAAAACCGACGTCAGACTTTTTTTTTGTTGTAAAATTTAGATAAAATTTGAAACTTGAAAACGGTAAAAATGTCCAAGTAGTAAGATTCTTTAAAACATTTTCAAAATTAAGGGAAAAAAATATATTTGTATTTAAGGACATTTTTTTTTTGCCTAGTATGTTATTGTTGACAAATACATACTTCTTAAGAAAAAGTTTCATTAAAAAGCAAAAGTTGGCTACAGTAAAGGGCATGAACTGATTGGTTGGAGTGAGGGAGTGAATATTAAAATCACACTATTGAGCTACCCGAAGGCTTTTGGCGACAGACCTCGTAATTTTGAGCCATGGTCAAGTGACGAGGACGACGCAGATACCCCTCTCTCCTAACTACCACACCAACGTTTGAATTTAGAAATATTTAACTTGCATCACTCCCCTACACGGCGGGTCTTCAGCGGTACTTGGCTCGAACTCCTAACACGCCGGCCACGAGTCCGTTACCTTGACCACTAGGTCACCGCGGCGACTGCTCAGTCTAGAACAACGATACCCAACCTGCTGGCCGCATGCGGCCCACCGAGCCTTTTTAAGTGGCCCGGTCATGGTCCATTGCTGTGAGAGAAATTTACTTATTTAAGAACATTGTATTAGAAATTTAGTGGGAAATTCATTGTCAAGAAATAAAATACATCAATTTTGCTGACGGTGTCGTACGTGTACCAATTGATGTTCTTTTTCTATTTGGAACGGTTACAGTTAGTGATAACAAACAACAGTGGAACAGCGACAATTTTATAGGTGGAACTAATTTTCAACCATCTTTCATGTCTTGCAAGAGAAAAATATTCGAAAAAAATTAATTGTTTCAGGACGATTTTGTAGGTTGACTATTTTGTAGTGGAAAACAAACATGGATCAGTAATTGTTTGATTTGTCACGACAGTGCTGTATTTAAAATATACCAATAAACAGAAATCATTTAATGGCACTTTTCCTCGAAGATCCCTTTCAAGAGGTGATAAATAGGTTTTTTGAAAAACGAAAACAGCAAAAAAGGTTTTGTCAGTGGTAATATCACAACGGTAACAAAGACATCCTATGACGTTTGTTATATTATTGGTAATCATATGAAACCGTTTACCGATGTAGAAATTGTGAAGGATTATTTCTTCATTGCTTCCAGTTTAGTGTTAGTGACAAAAAAAAAAAAAAAATTATAATTAAAAAAAGCAAAACAGGAGTTATAATATTTTGATTATTTTTCGACATATTAAATTTCCAATGTTATGTTGGACTTTAAAATATTTTCCACCCCCCAATTTTTTCCTATTTTGAGGCCCGCGAAAAATATTTAACATATGTATGCAGCCCGCGTGAAAAAGTTGACGTATGCATGCGGCCCAGCAGAAAAAAAAGGTTGAGTAAGTACTCCTGGTCTAGAACCTTCACTAATTGTGTGTGTAAGTACTAATCGGAATACTGAATTCACTCAAATAAGGTTCACACAACGTTGTCGTTTATTCATTGTATAATGAAAAACAACTACCTCTTTTTGATTGATTTTCTTTACATTACTTGAAGCTTAAGTAACTATTTTTTCATCAGCAATTTTCTACGGACGTAGTTTTTATCCTGTTAACTATAAAGAAGGTTCCTTAAAATAAGAGTATTTTCTAACCACGAATTTCGCTTCTTTCTTACGACATCAGTTAGTTTTATTGTTAAAAATTAATTTATTTATAATATTTTCCCTCCAAAACCTCTTGGTTTTCATACAATGGATTCCCGAAATACATTTTTTTAAATTTTTTTTTTATGGTTTTCATAAAGCGAACCTATTTATTTTTCATGAATAAACTGTGTTTTTTCTGTCGTTCTTCACAAAGCATGAATCTATCGAAAGGTTTTTTTTTTTTTTCCCAAACCCATCCCATTCCAGCCCGAACTATTTCGGGGGGAGGGAACCATTATTTTTAGAAACATTGCCAAGAGGATGATGTACAGCCTTTTTTAAAATTTCGCTTTCAAAAAGGGTTTTCGAAACATCGGGGAGAATAGGCCTCTTTAATAAATTTGGGGAACTAACTTTAGGAATGGAAATAAACCGCCCCCCCCAACGGGGGAGGGGGGGATTTTGATGGAGAACTTTTGACTTTGAAATCCAAACAAAAGACGGAAGAAAAAAAAATAATAATCAAACCAAAGAAGTAACCAAATATTTATCTCTTCAAAAGCGTTTATTTTAATCCGCGGAGGAATTTTTCGAGCGAAATCGACAATCCGGATTAGCTGCGAATGCATGACGTTTGAGAAGAGAGAGAAATCTGTCGAAATTAAAAAGGATTTATTTCTTCCAATCAAAGGACAACTGAAAACAAAGAAACAAATAAGATTGTTCCAAGAAAAAATAACCTGAAGTTGAAAGAAGGGGAAAAATAGACAATGGAGTTTAAAAATAGTTTTTACTTTTTAACAATGATTTCCCCTTTTTGTCCAACGATACCGCTAAAAATTACAATGTTAAAAAAGTCTTTTAAAAAGTATTAAAAGTCAATCGTATTGTCACCTTTAAACGTATTGTAAATGTTAATTCGTATCATCACTTCTAAACATATTGTTTTATCAAAATAAAAAAAAAACTTAGAAATTAGAAAAAAATTTTTTATTCAAGCAAATCTTTTTTTATTTCCCTTTTCAGAAAACAAGTTATGGTAAGAAAGAAATAAAGAACTTTTTTTTTTTATTTGGGTTTTAATCACAAATTTTGAGGTTTTTTGGGGGTTTCACCAATCTTTTTAGTCCAAAAAACAGAATTAGTCACCAAATCTGAAATAGATATAAAAAATTTTTCGCCAAATCGAAAATGGTTTATAATATGCCAAATCTGGAAACGATATGAAGAATTAGTCGCCAAATCTCGAAATCCTTAAAATCATAATTTAAGAGGATCCTGATCAGGACAATGAAACAAAATTATGAAATTATTGTATTGTCATCGATCCTTGAGAAGTGTGCAAAATTTCGAATTCATCTTACCTTTTAAAGTGCGTAAAAATCGAGTTCAAATATTCCATTTCATACAAGTGAAACTTATAAAAGCGTGTTAAAAATAAAACTAAGCTTATACAAATATTTTTAAATGCTTTTTACCTTTACATTCGAGCATTGTACATTTCATAAAATGTAAATGCTCTTTACAAGAATATTTATCTTTAGAATTATAAATTGGCAACGCGAGTTACTCAGAGTATTGAGAAAAAATTCACATCAATCAAAAACTAATCCTGATTATGCATGAAAAATAGCTTAATAATCGTTGATTCGTTTTCTTTAAAAGGTGATTGATAGATTCTTAGATTTAATAAAGAAAAAATCAATAGGTATTAGAAGTTACTAATTCCACGTGAATATAATTCTTTCCGAAGCAGATGCATTTTGTGAGTACAGTAAGCAAAACTAGCATAACCAGTACACAAAAGACTGCTTAGAATTCATAACTAATAAGAAAATGATTTTGGACAGAGTTCCGTTTCGATTTATAATAATAATTACTTTAATATATATATATAATGAATTATTTCATTAACATAATTAATCATTAATTAGTTGTTACTTAAAGTGTGTTATTCAATCATATCGAAGTCGATTTTATAATAAAGTAATTGAATGATTAATATAAATAATTATGATTTTTGACTTGTTTGCATGTTTTGTTTACTATAATTATAGCAGGGGATTAGAACATGTAAAATTTCTAATTAATTTTTCTATTATTGCTGCTTAATGCAAAAATAAGACAGAACTATTTTCTTAGCTTTAAAATTAATGAATATTTCGAAGAAAATTTTTTTTAAAAAAAATTGAAAATGTAAAATAGAGCTTTAAATTATGACACTGAGAGATTTACTATTTCGTATCCACTATTATGCAACACAATGTACTGTTTGCATTACTACAAAATCCTTCAATCAATTATTTGATAAATTGCAAATTTAATCAAGTCCACCAGTTAAACATGGCTTGATAATAATTAATCTCTAAAAAGATCACTGATGTAGATTTTACTAATGTTTTGGTTGGTACTTTAAGGAATTTGAATATCGTATTGCGTTTGAACGAGACAGATTTTGACGTGAAATAAAAAAAAGTAAAAACTCTAAACTATAATGTTTACTCGTAGAGCGCGTGTTTACTGTTTATATATATATATAAATGTTATTTATTAGTTAAAATGCACATATGTTATGAATTCCTCATTTTCATTTTTTCGTTCAAATAAGATAGTAAGAAAAAAGAAGGAAATTACTTTTGTGTTCTCATAAGGGGTAAAAGAAAAAATATGAAAAAAATTGGTAGAAAAAATTATATTTTTCCAAGAAGACAAATACAAATTGAAAAGATGCTGAGAAGCAAAAACTCTTATGGCTTCATTTTTATTTCTCTAAGAGAAAAAAAATTCTGCAAGCAGTGTCACGTAATTATCTCCACAAAAAAATCCAAATAACCTGTCAGTCCCGAGTTCTGATTGGTTGTTTTTAATTGGTGGAAAAAAGGAGACCCCCAATGGGTATCTTTAAGCTGCACCCAAAGCTGGTGTTAATGTAGGTCAAGGCAAGGGGCTTAGAGAGGGGGAAATGGCACAAAACCCTGGAACAAACGTTTATTTCCCGATCTGAGAACAATACAAAAGCTGTGCACTGGACCCTATCATCTTCGTCAAAAGATAATAGTGGTCAGCATTCCTTCAGTCGGACTTGTGACGCTTGTGGGGTTTTAACGATCTTCCTGCGGTAGATTCCCACACCCCTATTTTTATTCATTTGTCTTAATCATGATGTCCATCTCAAAAGAGAGACGAACTGATAACATTGTTTTTCTCGGTAAGCAGCTCACGACGAACACTGTTCAGTTGGACGAGTTCATTTGTTCCATTCCTCTGCTCGTTTCAAATTGAAGAAAGATTATCAGTTTAATTTATATCTATTAATATATAATTCAATTATATGTCTCTACTTAATCCCTTGCCTGTGTCGTTCGAATCTACTCTGGGCTCTAAATTTAAAATGCCCGTTTAAAAATTTCGGTTTAGAAAAGTGGGTGTCTCTGTTTTTTTTTTTTTAAACCCAAAAAATTCGCTTTTTCCTTTGAAAAAAGTTTAATGGGATGTAATTTGCTATTTTTACAATGACGTCAGAAATCGATGTATTGCAATGTTTTGTGGTTTTTTGCCACCATAAATAAAAAAAGGACAAAAAGATTCCTTCATTTTGAAAAGATTATATTTTTAAAAGTATTAAACGAACACCTGAAAAATTTAGGGTGAACCACAAACTCACCAAAATTTTTATTCCCGTCCCTCCCCCTCCTCTTGGCGCATTCCAGTTCGCGACACCTGAACGACAAACTTTCGCATCGATGGATTGGACACATTAATGAGAATGGCCTAACTTTGTTCCCCTGGCCTTCCAGATTCCCTGATTTAATGCCGTGTGATTTCATCCTATGGGAGTACGTTAAGGACAAGGGTGTAGCAACCGCCGTTTCAGTGATACGGGACCCCGACACATACAATCAAAAAGTCGTAAAAAGGGCCCCGAAGGAATCTTCGATACAGGACCCATTCAGGGTTAGCAACGCCAGTGGTTAAGGACCTTGCTTACGTTCCCTCCCTACCACAATCCTTTGTCGAGCTCAAAGAACACATCAGTACTGCAGTGCAGACAACTGACAGGACTATGCTACAAAATGAATGGAATGAACTCGATTATCTTCTGGACATGTATCGCATTAACAAAGAGGCACATATTGACCATTTGTACAGGGTGTATAAACTTGGTGGCTCTTTGCGTATATCTTTCACGTTTGTATGTGTAATACTTTTGAAAATATAGCCTTTTGAAAAAGAATGAATCATTTACGCTAACTCTATATATCATATTGGGAAAGAAATGTGAAACTTTCATGGTTAAAATCCTATAGTTATATCTTTTATCATTAGTTTATTATACTTAGCTTCTGAATATAGCCGATATACGGTCATCAAAGATTCAAATCAGTAGCAGAATGCTTTTTCAATCCGTGCATTTCATCAGAGTAATTTAAGACTCAATTTCAATTCAGTAAATCATCAAAGACAAGTTGTGATGGCTCACGCGTCCTTTCTCTAACATAACCTCTGTGTTCTTTGACGGTCAAGATAAATGGTAAATCTTTTCCAACCCAAATCCAAGAAGTGAAACGAAAGTATAGATGCAAATAAGATAGCCTTTAAAAGGACAGAAGTTTTAGTAAGCGGGATGGCAATTTAGAGAAAGTTCAGTTTTGAAAAAGGTAGAAGTGTAATTTGACGGCCTATACCCAAGAATCACGGAAACCTAGCCATTACTACAAGGTGCATACTATTGCACACGAGCTCAACAGCCGATCTGAAAGTGTTTGAACCGGTGCTTGGAATTCAAGGTAGAAAGATTATTTTCCGAATTCGAAATATTATTAGGATTGAGAGTAGGTGGATAATATAATTATTTAGATAAGTGATCCAATTGCGCGCTTTGTGTTAACTACGGCTACGTGTTTTGGTTTATTCTCACTTAATCTAAGTTAAACTCTTAATAAAGTCATATTAAGAATTCTAAAATGTCTCTTCATTTCGAGAATCCCACACCTCTAACTTACGCTGAAACCCCACGATATCGACAAAGATCGACCATATCACATTGGCGCCTGAACCGTTTTAATTTATATGACTCTGGGTTAGGAAATTCAAGCGGGTTTGGTATTTTACCAGAAATGTGCTTTTCCGGGTCCGAGAATGTGACTGAATTTCTCGAGGCCATAGACAATCAAATAAAATTGGCCAGAAATACCTAGTGATTTAGCATGTGCTTATTTGAAAGGTCATCTCCGGAAGCGGGCCCAAGATTGGTATCAGATATTCGGATCAGTGTTAGTGCAGGATACCGCCACGGATTTCGCGCAGCTAAAAGCAGAATTGTGAAAGCTTTCCCCGCAATTGTGAAATGAGAAAGACCCCGGAAGGAGGTTTTTCGCGTCCCAGCAGGGAAGAAATCAGGAACCAACGGATTTGTTTTTACGATTTGCTCAAGATACATAAGAGTTTAGAACTAAGGATGTCGCATATGACTTGATAGATCACATTTTGTTAGACTTGAACCACAAGTCCAGGACTATGTGGAGGTCCGAACTACTGGGTGAACACGGTACAACTTTTTAGAAATCTTAGCTAAATTTGAAGAGAGGTATTCTACAAATTAAAACGGGATCTGCAGAATAGTGATACGTGGAAAGACGGAGTCAAAAACGCGCATAAGATGTCTAATTTTTGATGATAATCGCAGAACCAGAAATTGAAGTTGGGCGTAGACCAAATAATGGCAGAAATGATTCTAGAGGTACTTATGAGAATGGCCGTCAAAGTAATAGTGGTTCGGAGAGGAATAGATTTCAGAATGATGATCGGAGATTCAACGAAAGGGGATACCAATTTCGAAAAGAAGATCGAAATGATAATTTTAATAGAGGGGACTGCAGAAATAGGGGTTCGAGTGAGAATATCAGTCGAGGCGATAGGATGCAAAGGGGACGATTGAATGTTTTGAAAGTTAATGAAGTTCAAAATAATCAAAAAAAAAATCGGCAGTGGATATACCAATTAAACTTTCTCCGATATGTATATCACCCGTGGAACTTCCCTATGTTCCTATTTTATTAAATAATACATTTTTGAAAGCGCTATGGGACACCGGAGTGGAGAAATCATTTATATCGGAAGAAATATAAATAAAATATTTTTTTTATAAACAAGTAAAAAAATCGCGAGCTCAGGTGATCACAGAACAGGGAGCGAAATGTCAAAATATAGGAATTGTAGAATTGAATATCTGAATCAGGGAATCTCGAAAACCTTGGTCGCTTCCATGTGTTGACGGATTGGAATACCCATGTGCCTGGGAGTTGGATTTCATAAGTGGATCAAAGATTGTTTTTAGACTTCTGATCGAAAATCGAAGATTCCCGGATTCGCAGATAGAGGGTGTTTGAAAACAGTTGAAGATGAAAATGTTGAAATAGATCTGTCTAAGACAAAGTTGGAGGATAAGCAAAACAGGAATTACAAAAAATTGTTTAATATTTTAAGGATTATTCTCAGACAAACCAGGTCTTACTCATGTTTTATACCATGAAATTGGATATGAGATAGTCCAATTAGTAGTTTCTGTAGGGCCTACAAATATGATTCCGGCAAAAGCAAGCGATAATAGATTATCATATTGAAAAATGTTAAGAGAAGAAACCATTGTTCCAATTCAATCCCCGTACGCGTCACCGGTTGTGTTATGTCAGAAAAATAATGGGTTACCACCGGATAATCCGGTAGCATATAGATTTGCGGTAGACTATAGAAAACTAAATTCGATCACTAAATACCCACGATACCCCTTACCGTTAATAGATGATTTAATAACGAATATCCCCTATACGACAATAATGTCATCTCTTGATCTAAGAAGTGGGTAATTTTCAAATGGCAGTAAACCCCAGTGATATTGTTAAGACCGCATTCGTAGTAAAAAGAGGCACTTATGCTTTCAGACGGATGCCATTCGGTTTATCAGGGGCAGCTCCCAATTTTCAAAAGGCAATTGACCTAATCTTGAAACCGGAGATAGGGAAGTTTGGGAGTGTTTATATGGACGACGTAATTATTGCGTCTCCATCGTTCATTCACCATGTTGAGACATGGGAGGTTGTTATTAAAAGATGCAGGATTGTATGACATTAAATAAGTATAAATGTAAATTTGGTGCGATGAATTGAAGTATTTAGGATTGATTATTAGTAAGGAAGGAGAATCAAAAACGGATGAGACAAAGGTTCGAGCCATACCGAGATGAAACCACCACGGAACCTCAAAGGAGGTGTCCAAGTTTTTGGGTATGTCCCAGTGGTATGAAATTTATTAAAAATTATGCTGATCTTTAGAGTCTTTTATAATCTTAAACGAAAATAAAATTCGTCTGGTCCACTGATGCGCAGAAGGCATTCGACGTGGTCAGGCGGCCATAACAAAGGCGCCAGTTTTAAAATTCGTTTGAGTTTAAAAAGCCCTTCGAATTATTTACAAATGCCAGTTCGATAGGTTTGGGAGCAGTTCTAAATCAAGAACAAAGACCAGTTATATTTGCTTCACGTACTCTGAACAACGCGGAGATGATACATACGGTAACCGAAAGAGAATGTCTAGCAGTAGTATGGGCGTTGAACAAATTCCGAACATATTTAGGATCGATGCCAATTAAAGTTATTACAGATCACGCTGTTTTAACACGTTTAACGCATGGAAAAAATTTGTCGAGTAGGATGATCAGATGGGCACTCAAATAAGCGGAATTTAATATAGAATGGGAACATAGACCTGGAACTCAAAATGCGGGGGCGGATATTTTATCTAGAAACCCGGTTGAAAGTATAATGGGAGAAAAAGTTAATTGTGCAATAATCAGAGATCTAGTACTTACGTCGCAGGAACAGTTAATAACAGAGCAAAAGCATGACCCAGAATTAGGTCATATCTATAGATATTTAGAAAACCCGGAAGATAACTCTGTTAATGCGACGATATGTGAGAATTGGTCCCGCGACTTCCGTCTAATTGAAGGCTTGTTGTTTTATGCGAAACAAGCAACGTCGTTAGGTGAAATGCGTGTATACATTTCATAAAATTCGGGACGTTTGTTATTTCATATATGAGAAAATTTATTGACACATGTCTTACATGCCATATGTGCCAAGTTAATTATAAAAAAACGCTGTTACCAGCTGGTCGATTAAATCCGATTGCATCAAAATTATCCAAAATGAGATAGTTACGTTTGATTTGTTAGGTCCGTATCCTACATCGAGAGTGAGACGTAATCGATATGTTTTAGTAATTACCGATCATTTAAGCAAATGGGCTGAAATTATACTTCTTAAAAAGGCCACGGCTCGTATAATAAAGGATACTTTTTTTGATAAGTGTATATCGTGTTTTGGAGCTCCAATAAAATTAATAACGGTCCCCAATTATATCCGGAAATTTTTTGAACATTTAAGTGAAAGATTAGGCATAATTCATGAAGACTGTTGCATATAGTCGTATAAATAGGACAGAATGAGTTAATCGAGATATAGTGCAAATGATTGCAAATATGTTAATGATCAACACGATTCTGGTAGGACCAATTTACGTGAGTTTGCTTTACGCTATTCGTACGGCAGTGAATGAAACGACGGAAAAACCCTCGCGGGAATTATTTTTTGTCGAAAGTTGATTACCCCATTTCAAATACTAGTAATGGTTTCGGACGGCACTGAATTTGCAGTAAGAAATATTGAGAAATTGTTTGATGAAGCTAGACTAAAAACAAAAAGTAAACATGAAAGATGGGAAAAATATTATAATAGACGCAGGCGGGATGTACAAATTAAGGTTGATGACTGGGTCTTATTAGAGACACACCCTTTAAGTTCAGCAGCGAATAAGATATGCGCGAAATTCAAACAAAAATTTGAAGGTCCGTATAGAGTGTTAGAAGTAAGAAATAATAAAAATATTGTAATATGGAGGTCAGGAAAAAGGTTAACCGTCAATATTGATCAAGTAAGAATATATCGTCATAGGAAATGTGACGAGATTGAGTTAGGAACAAATCACTCGGATAGTATTAGTTCACGTCAGGAAACGAGTAGTTTGTAAAACGTACATCGAAGATCAAATGAGTCGCAATATGGGAAGAAGAAAGGGTCTGAGGTAAAGCGTGAGTTAGAGGAAAAAGGGATAAATCTTAAGTCAAACCAAGGTGAGAAACACACGGATAGGACCGATAATCGCGGATCACTTATCAGATCACTACCTAGCTCTCTTTTTCCAATAATAAGACAAGAATTAAAAGAAAGCGTCCAGATAGAGCAGGAGATAAACGGTCGTATGGATCTGGTCAAGGGGACCACAAAAAATGTGGCATAAACGCGGACCCAATAAAATAAATAAAAGACCATTGTCATCAGATAATATTTCTATAAGTAGGCAGAAGAACCGAAAGGAAGTGGTTCAAGATAGAGAGAACTACAACTTGAGACCACGCAAGAAAAAGGATCAGGAGTTCCGACGGGCAATGGAGTAAAGTCAAGCCAAGCTAAGAAAAGCCGAAGAGAAAACTACAGACCCTACATCAGGCAACATAAGGGATCAAAGAGCACCCGAGGAATGAGAAAAGGAGCGAAAAGTAACATCACCTTGTCAATGGAAGTCATAGTAGAGCATGCTTCATAAAATCAGGTTGTATTGTTTCACTTTATGTTCTTTCCAACAAGTGGTCGAAGAATTATTGCAGCAGCGAAGTCTGGGGGTGTTTAAAAGTTAAGTAATCCAGCAAAGTTGACACTACAATGAGTGTATATATATTTTTTTGAACTTTTGACTTGTAAAATTTTTTTTCTCAATTGATAGAGAAATTAATTGTAATCATGCATTTGTTTACTTCGATGTATGACTTCGTGAGATGCGACAATTCCTTTGGTTATTTGTTTTAATGATTTATTGAAAAATGTTTGTAATTGTATAGTGTGTATATATATATGTTATTGTATTGTTCCGTATTAAGGTGCATCTGGTTCAGGGAAACGCGGCGTAGTCAGGTCACTAACAATAACATTAACGGCGCTCCGCGACTCATTGATGGGAGTTTGACGGAACCAGATGCGGGGTGTACATGAAAGTTTGTTGTAATTTAAAAATGATATATAATGCATAAAAATTGTGAAACATACTGGTATTATGTGAATATAGATTTTGCCATGTAACTTAAAGAGTTTTTATTTCAGGGTGACAGACCCTGAATCCCAATTTGAAAAATCCTCAACTTGGAGAATCCAAGCCTCCAAGTGTCTTTGTAACCTGAAATGGATGAAACAACAATGGAAGATAAAATTGTATAGTAGTTTTAAGTAAATATTAAGTAGTATTTAAGTAGAGTTAAGTTAGTTAAGGGTGTTTCCATCCAAGTCAAGGATGGTTTTTTCCCCGGTCCCCCGCTCAGATGAGGTATACCCACATATGTAAAAGAGAATATACCATGATTAAAATGCAAAACTGTGAATGTTGGTCTAGTTAATTGAGTAAAATTTATTGTGTCTGTCAAGAGTTTAAATTAAGGAGGAATATTAAATTTAACTTTAAGATGAATAATGAAAATTAAAGTTAAGTTAAATATTGAAACAAGATTTAAATGAGGATTCAAGGTTAAAATTTAAATAAAACTTAGAAAAGTGAGGACATTACAGCGGTACAGTACGTAATTTCTTATGGTCAGGTAGACCCTCGAATAAATCACGTTTTGTTTTTGAGGGGGGGGCTGTGACGGCTCACGCGTCCATTCTCTAACAACATAACCTCTGTGTTCTTTTGACAGCCAAGATTAATGGTAAATCTTTTCCAACCCAAATCCAAAAAAGTGAAACGAAAGTATAGATGCAAATAAGATAGCCTTTTAAAAGGACAGAAGTTTTAGTAAGTGGGATGGCACTCAGAGAAAGTTCAGTTTGGAAAGGTAGAAGTGTAATTTGATGGCCTACCCAAGAATCACGGACATCTTGCCAATACTACAAGGTGCATACTATTGCACTTGGTTTTAACTGGAATATCTGAAGTTGATTGAACCGTTGCGGAAATTCAAGGTAGGGAAGATTTATTTCTTCCTCGAATTCGAAATATTATTAGACATTTAGAGTAGGCATATAATATAATTATTTAGATGCTGGGATCTAATTGCGCGACTGTGTTAACTACGGCTACGTGTTTTGGTTTATTCTCACTTAATATAAGTTTGTTCAATATATAAGTAATCTAAGTTAAACTCTTAATAATGTCATATTAAGAATTCTAAAATGTCTCTTCATTTCGAGAATCCCACACCTCTAACTTACGCTGAAACCCCACGATATGGTCGACAAAGATCGACCATATCACAAAGTGTAAGATTAATTATAAGTTTAATGAGACAAATGTAGTGCGTCTGCACTCGTTCACGTACGGAAGATCTCTGATCAAAACAAAGAAGGTTTCTACAAGCAGCGCCCTCTATACTGAGGGGGCTCTACCAGCCGAGTTACTTCATTTATTGTGCTACAGTTATAAATATATATATAAATATTTTGAATATTTGATTTGATTTTAATTTACTTCGCACTCTGAAGCAACACGAGGGCTAATTTTGAGCCATGGTCAAGTGACGAGGACTACACCCGAGCTGACACCTCTCTCCAAAATTCCACCTTACGCCAGCGAGAGGACCTTGAGCTACGACAGATTTAACGTGCGTCAACCGCTTTTTATGGTGGATCTTCAGTGGCACTAGGTTGCAAACTCGAGAATCGGCTGTAACGTCTTCGATTGATGCGAACCCCATCCTGCCAATTCATCTGAAATCTCTTATCCATCCATCACCAAACAGATGTTGGATGACAGGTGCAGGTGGCCATGGGGTCATTGTTTGTTGACTGGCTCCGACAAGCGCAGCATTATCTGGTCTGAATATACATGGCTAAGGAAATGCTGATGTCACCAGTACCCTTATGAAAGTTTTGAATAGAAGTCGATGCATTGAGAGTAAATGTGAAGCCCAGGTGTGAGATGAATAGATGTGAGTTATGGCGCCCTTGATTCCAGACGGACGGGAAATGTTTGTGTTTCTTCAAGTGCAACGAGAGACGAAGGTGGCCCGTGGGACGAGGGCAGCAGACCTTTTTCTTGACTCCGCCAATGAGTGAAGACGAGGGCAGACCCTTTCTTCTTGACCTGCCAATATGAAAAACGAGGCGTGTGGACCCCCCCCTGGTGTTTAAAAAGGGGTGAATTTTGGAAAGACTGGAGAAAAAAGAGAGAACGCAGGGGAAACCTGAAGCGACTTGGACGGAGAGAGAAACTTGGGAGATAGAGCCATGGAGTAAACTGGGCCCGGAAAAGCGGGGACTGACCTCGGGATGAAGCTGTCCGCCCGGCTTTGGCCTATTTAATGAATATTTTTGAAGCTATTAAATTCTTTTAAATATATTAAAGTATGGCTGTAACAAATTTTCTTGTGTACGAATGACTGACGACGTTACACGGCAATATAGGCCACGAGTTCATGACCATAAACACTCGATTACAAAGGCCATCAAGATTTTGAATATGATGGGATTAAAATCTGTTAATTTTTCACATGTAAGATCAAAATATTAAATATAATATTTATTTCATTAAAAAAAAAAATCGTTTTCTTTTTCTCAAGCCTGTGCAATTTTATATTATGAACAAAATTAAAAAGGGTTTTTTTTTATACTTAGTAAATTTTTCTTTAATATTGTAATGACTTCTCTCAGATCTGGGCTATCTATTTATTTCTAACATGAAAATTAGCAAAATAATAAATACAAGGGTACATTCAAATAGTTCAATATCACTTTTGAGTCTCTTTGGCATTTTCCCTTCCTGGATTTACCAGCCAGGAGACCCCCTTCTTGGGCTCGTTCCTAAACAGTTCGAGCCCGATTTCTCGGTTCTCTCGATCTTTTCCCGCTAGGGGACCCCTGTACTTCCCCGGGTCCTATCGCCTTTCCCATCGCTCCAAAGGGGCGTCCCAACCGCTCCCCCTTCCAAAATCAGTTTTCTCCCCCTTCCGGTTTTTCTGCCCGTTTTATAGCATTTCTTTCCCTCGTCATCCACGGCTCATTTCTTTGTCGGCCCGGTCCTCATCCTCCTGATGACGCCTTCCCGGGCTCGGCCCTATTGATGTCGCACCCTTCTGCCCGCCAACCATTGTTTGCTCCCGCCAGTCCCAAAGACGAAATCTGGGTGTACAGCTGTATGTTCTCCACGAGACGGCGCCTGAGTTCTGGGAAAAGGGGACACAAGACAGGGGCCCCCCGACAGCCTCAAGGGGGCAAGGGGGGAAAACACCCCCCAGCTGAATTTCCCTTCCCCGCCATAAAGGAACTTCCGGTTTTCGCAGCTTCTGTCCACGGGGTCTGTTAAAAAAGGGGGGAAAGGGATATGCTTGTCACACGTCCCCCTTGAGTGTCCATTTCATGGGACCTAGGAAGTTCCATCACGGG
>BMAV01006263.1:366513-415960 GCA_019973955.1 Trichonephila inaurata madagascariensis | reverse complement strand
CATTGTGGATTGATATTTAACAAAGGCATCTTAAAATTGATTTTTGCGAAAGCTGCGTTACGAAAATATTTAGTATGGCTAATATTACCTAAGACATGGGAGTGTTTAGATTCAATATGTATTTGGGGAAATTAAATGTTTTCACTTTAATAATAGAGCCTTACAATTTAGAAAAAAACAAAATAGAGGAAAGAAGTGATTGTTTTGCTTATGGTTTTACAACGCTCATTAGCAGCGCCCATTTTCCTTTTTAGTAAAAATATGTTATACTTCCATTAAAAGGTAGTTTCTTGTAATTATATTTGGTATAAAAATATTTGAGAAAAATCTTGCAGCTCATTTTGATTGAATAATTTTCATTACAAAGCCTGTTTAAAAACACTTCAATATTCACATATTATTTTGTTAATGTTACTGAAGTTCTAAATCTTATTTTATGTTGTAGGTACTTCAGTACTATGCGTTTTTTTAAAGAATCCCAAAATGTAACAAGATGCTATGTAATTAAATAGGCGAATCAAAGAATTCACAATATATAGCACTAAAAAGAATAATAAAAGAAAACATATTAAAAGCTAATCATGATCTACAGTGCAATACGTTTAATGCAACACGTTACGCAAAATATCAGATAACATGTAATAATACAATGGTCCTGACAAACTGCTATGTATTTTCATGCATTTTTTCCCATCTTAAAACGAAAAAATTTTTCTTCTGGGAATGAACAAAATATGGAAAACACCAGACATTTCAGAGGGGTGTGAAATGAAAGAGAGTTCGTTTTGCATTAGTTTTCTGTATTATCGGACTGTCCTATTATATCATCGGAAGAATTCGTTGCAGTACATGATGATAATGTGTGTACAGCCCCAATCATGACAGGCAAAGACATTTTGGAGTGTGTTCAAAGTTCAAAAAGTATCATTGATACAGATTCCGACGGTGAACATGCATCTCCTGTTCTCAAGTCATTCGAAATGAGAAACATCATGAAAAAAGTATGAGCATTTATTTAGACGCACGTTCCATTGGTGAATTGAATAACAAAATGGACGACATCGAGCAATTTCTGGATAATTTGATAGTAAAAAAGACAATGCAAAAAAAAAATTATCAGATTATTTTCCAAAAACTCAATAAATGTTTTGTTTTGCAAAAACTTGAAAATTTTGTATTAAGTTTCATTAAGTTCTTGTGAATGTTTTTTTTTTCATTGATTTTAATTAAATACATGCATATATACATATCTATGTAAATAAAATATACTTTAATTAGCTTAATTTTGTTGAATATACGTTTTTCTTTCTACATAACAAGGGTATGTGTGTGTGTGTATTTACACAAATGTGGAAGTCTAGGCCCCTTGAAGCTGTCTACAGTCGCATTTCATATTCTGCGTTAATTTGTTTTTGCATTTTATTATTGTTGCCATATACGTCGAGAGAAATGTATGTAACATAAACAAGTTGCTCAAAATGGCATTTAAATATTCATTACTGTATGTGAAACTTCTATGCATTTTGCAAACTTCGCAGCCTGAAATTTAGAAGATGTTCCTGTTTAAATGTAAGTTTTAACGTCGAATCAACTGATACACTGGGGGGAAAATGAGGTATGAGAGGCCAACCACCAATATTTTGAGAAACAGAGGAAACAAAAGCATTTTTGCTCCTTTTTTTTTAAAGAAGTAAATGATGGGTGAAGTTGAGCTCACTATACGTAATATAAAAGTCCTGTGAGATCTTGTCATTTTTAAAACACTCTGGCTCCTAAACATTCGTATACATCAGCGCATTATTCCCCACGACTTACATATAAACAATATGCATCTACTTCTAGATTAAAAAAATCTGTGAAAAGGTTTGTCTCTTGTGTCTGTCTTTTGTTCGAAACAGTGGAGCAGTGAGAAATTTGTAGACACAACAAACATTTCTCTAACTTCGCACCGTCGAATCATGACGATTTTGCACAGGCAATAATTCCACTATATATTTCCTGAGTGGCCAACCTTTTCCGGGAAGAGTGTCACTATCTGACAACAAATAGTTTTGCTTACCACTTCCAATTTAAAAATAATATAATAAATATAAAAGTACAAACTTAGGTTATATTGTTAATAAACTTTTTGCAGGTTCAATTAGTTAGGTTAGGTATAAAATAAAATTGAGTAACTCGGAACATTTGATTCTAAATACTTATTAAGCAATCAGTATTTACTTAATACGGCTTTTGAGTCTGTGGTGTGTTTTTTTACCAAGTAATCTTTTTTACAGAACTAGTTCTCTCTCTTGAAGATGCTGATAAAAAATTAAGTCGTTTTAAATACGTATCAGTTCATTTTGAGTAAGATTTTATTATGTTCATAGTAGAAAACATTTGTTTAGAAACATATTGGTCCAAACCTACAGCCATATCTGGCATCTAAATCGTATAAATTTGGGACATTGTTTTGTACAAATTTTCAAGATTCAAAATAATGCGGATCATTTGCAGTTGAAATAAGTTCCTTATGTTTACTTTTCAGTGTAGTATGGTGCTGTAGGTCAATAATTTCGATTGGGATTTCGGGTGAGTAACAATAAACGTCTTGCAGAGAAATGAAAAACAGGTCTGTGAAAAGATTAGCATATATATTTTTCTATCATCTTGAAAGTCACCAAACATAGAGCTGAATGACTCATACTCTGCCAGCTTCATTGGTGAAATTTCTGTTTTTTTTTTTTTACATGGTGCAAGAGGCATGTTATTACTTTTCTGCGTCCCCATGTCGATGGTATTTACCAAGAAGAAGAAAAAAAAAGGGGGGGGGGGCCCCGGGTAACGTCTAATTTTAAACCCTGTAAGAGAAACAAGGAATGAAGCTCGTATCAACGCTATTAGACCATTTAAACAAGACCTAAAAATATTATTACCGCATTAAATGCCTTAATTGAAGATACGATTAGACACAGGAAATTTCAACATTTAAATTTTTGTATTCAATTTTAATCAGGCATGATTTATTATCATGAATTGATGTATTGAGTAAAATGTTTCAAAATCCTAAATTAAACATGTAGAATTCATTGGAGGCTTAGATAATCGTAAAAAATATTTAGTTTCCCAAAAATCTCATGATAACTTTAAAATATCAGTCGATTCAGTAACAACACTAGCTACAGATTTAGGTATTGATCCCAAATTTTCCATCTCGAAGGTCAGGAAAAAATCTATTTATTTGTTTATGAGGGGAGTGATGAACCAGCTTCGAATTCCTTCCAGCAGTTCGCGATCTCTTCAGCAAATGGACGATTTACCTTACTATCTAAGTGCTGTTCGATATTCTGCTTTCTGTATGAGTTTCACAACATTTCTGATGAGGATCTCATGAAAGCCAGAAATGGACTTGAATATTAAATTACAGGTACATGAGGAAGGAAGTATTGTGAAAGATATAGACAGCATACAAACCCTTTAATGAAATGACTTCATTCAAAGATATTTTTCCAGGTGAAAACAGAAAATTGAGGTATTAGAAATGATAGTCAAGAATGACCTCCAAATTTTTCTCAAGCAATAAGAATTTTTTTAACCTTACCTGTTTCTCTAGCTTCAGGGGAAAGAAGTTTCAGTAAATGAAAAATTATTAAAAATTACTCAAGAAATAATATGACATAGAAGAGAGAAAGGCTTTCAGAGATTTAGCCATCATCTCTATTGAATCCGAAATCTCAGAGAAAAATGGATTTCACTGAAACTATTGAGAAATTTGCTTTTCAGAAAGTCAGAAAGAAGTTATATATTTTATAGTTAATTACTAGGGAGTCTTTTTGATTATTTTTTTTTTATGTAAAAGGACTGATTTATATACTTTTCGTTTCACGAGATTTATGCTTTAGTACTTTTTTTTTTATTGGATTATGTTTTCTGAGTAAGTACAGTTATTTTGTATTTTTAATAATAAAATGTCTATTTTTATTTTAAAGGTAGTATTTTTGTTTGTTTATTGTTTAATTAAGTATTTTGTCTCTATTGGGACATATTAGCTGGTCAAAAAAAAAAAAGAATTTTGCACTTAAAATTGTGTTTACATTTTATTAATGTTTTATTTTTTACTTTAATACATGTGGATGGATTTATAGCGTCAAAGTTAAGTATTAGTCAAAGTATGAAAAATCTTCTAGAGGGTCAGCACATTAGGTCTTAGCACGCGGGTGACCGACAGCCTAGGATCGGCCCAGTCGTCTAGAATGGTGCTGGCTTTCTTTCATAGGTATTCGTTTGTTCCCTTCAAATCATTTGATAGCTTGACGATTGATATTGTAGAGCATAACGAGATTGTTTAAAGAGTAATTTTGCTACTGACAATGAGGTATATTTCCTGTTGAACGCAAATAGGAATTAAAACTTTTCTTAATTAACTTTTCTTTAGTGATAAAAATAATTTTAATGGAGAAAAGACAAGAGTTTAATTTATTGAGTTTTAAGCTACGCAATTTGAATGTAGCAAAAACATGACGCGGACAAAAGTTTAAAAAAAATTTTCCAACTTTCAGATTTTGTAAATTTAAAACAAAATTTGAGTAATCCGTTAAAAGAGTAAAAAATTCAGTGGTAAAAAGTAATACATTTTTTAGCGTTAGTGGAATAAATACTTTAAGCCTTAAAAACCGAAAATAGTGAAAAATGTTGACATTTCTGAAAATAATAAAGCTTTTAAGATGTTTTTCGGTACAAGGTCTCCTCTAGTCTCTTTCCCGTTAATTAGTCACAAGGCAAACTGATGGGGTTTAATTTTTCAACACTATTATAATTCAAAAAGTTTATTGAATTGTAAATTAAATTCAAAAATTAAGTCTATATACGTATAGTTACTGCGCATAATAAGAAAAAAAATACGTAATGCGTACTCAATTGGGCGTATTATTGTCTTACCAATGTAGTCATATTTCTTTTTTTACTATTTTTATGTTCATAAGTGTGGATGTGTTCAAAGGAAAAGAGGGAAAGGGGTCTAGAGAAAAAAATTGAATAATAATTAGAAATTCCTTTAGGGATCATATTGCAAAATATTTCAATTTAACGAAATAGTCACAATATTTACATGATTTTAATTAGTCATTTAAATTAAAAAAGGCCTGGTAATTAACTTTTTTCTTTGATGACAATTTTCCATTTTTACTCTTCAAAAACGTATTCTTGGTGCAATATCAAGCACCTATTTTAACTGAATTTACAGCAATGTTTTTAAAACGCTCCTAAATTTTGAAGATGTTTGTACGATATATATATATATATATATATATATATATATTTTATTTAACAATTATCCAAGAACATTTCATAATCAAAATTACAATTAAAAACACAGAAATATATTCGAAGAAAGTTAAAGGAAGTAATTAATTTTTTTTAAGTCAATTCCTACTTAGAAAGAAGAAAAATTTTATTTTAGTTACTTTTTATTAAATAATTACAATTCATATAAATACGTATATACATATGACAGAATCACAATATAAAGTGTCAAAATAGAAAGCGAATTTCCTTGCAGTTTTCCATTTTCCTTTCGGTATATAATGTTGGACTTTTTTTTTTAAAAAAAAAAAAAATTTTACTATGTAACGACTTCACTTGGTGCGAACTCCACCCTTCGCTTTCTATTTCTTTCTTTTTTTTTTTTCTAATTTATGAAGCTGATGGTGGTCTATAATTTCCAATTTTATCCATCTTTTCTAATGCTATAAAGCATATAAAACTCTGCATATAAACTAAAATTAATCAATTAAATTTAATTAATGAATTAATATTTGAAAAAAAACTATAACATCAAGTGTCATCCACTACAAATTTTAAAAAATGTATTTAAACTTGAGTGGATGAATAAAAAGTATTTTATTAACGATTGAAAATTTGAGCAAGATATATAAATAGGGAGAGTGTGAGCTAATAGTAGGAATTGAATGACTGTTAGGCTGTTTGTAATAATCAATTAAAACCCAATATACGTATATCCACAAAGTTTTACTCCTTACTTACAGTGAGTTTAAGTTAAAGCGATTACGATAACAGCATTATCTGAAAAAGTAAACAATGTGTTCCCCGCCTACAAAGGAGCCTGACTTATAAAATGCATCTTAAAGAATTGATACTCGTATAACACCATTTAGACGTTCATACAAAACATGCACTAACGGGCTGTTGTCTACAAATTTAATTTTATAGTTTAAAGTGTGTAGGATTTTGCGACTAATGAAATTTAAAGGGAACAACTATCCTTTTATTTAAGTATATTATTTTATGAATGATTAAGTGAGAAAAACATTTTGAGGTATCTAATTAAATACATTTGTACTTACCTTAATACAGTAGATTCTTTGCTCTTCAAATTGATCGGGACAGATGATTGCTTAGTCGAGAAAGGATCGATTCGGGTTGATTAAATATGAGAAAAGAACTCCCATAGGGAAATCAGCATGTTTCAAATTAAACATTTATTTTTTCAATGGAATGATATGCATTTCACTCTATCAATGCAAGCCCCTAGTGTAGATGATAACATTTTAAATGAAACTTAGAGTAAAGTTTTTAAAAGACTAACGATTGAAACTTATAAAGGAGTGAATAGATTAAAACAATTGTCTGTTTTATGAAGATACGGCACAAAGCTTTCCATATCTGAAGGTAATAGATTAGTTTGTTTTACAGATAAAAGATAAAGCCAATGCTGGCAATATAATAATTAACCCTTTAGTTGACGCTTTCTGCTTTCTCATCAGAATATTTTCCAAACTTAACACACATGAGAGTAATTCTTTTTTTATATAACTCATGGAAAACTTAAAAACTCTTTTAAATTCATCTACGCGGCTAAAGGATTTGTGGCCTCCACCTGTATGTAGAAGGTAGTACAAATTTTTTAATGTAAATAAGTAAGAGTGACTCTTAACACTAGAAAGACTGAAACTTAGGATATACCTATATTGCCCAAAAGCAGTCAAAATGATTGCATTGTGAAAGAATGATTAATGTATACAGAAATTTGTTTAAAATTAACTTTTAATATTTCTTATATTATTTACAGTCATATACCAAGTTATTAGTAAATATTAATAACAGAAAAAAAATTTACTTCTACTTGGAAAAAAAATATATTCTGAAAAATTCTAAGAAATTGTGCATTTTATGTGTAATTGTTTTTCTAATTGAAATTAAAAAGCAGTCAAAATGGCAATCTAGTGTTAAGCTAAATTGTTAACTGAAGACTTGTTTTTAGATAATTCAGGTGAGAGAGATGTTCTTATTTGGATTATTCATTTTTAGTGATAAGAATTCTTAAAAATTTTCCAGTTGCCAATGAGTAATTTTTACACTGAGAGCTATTGTAAAGCAGTGGTTGTTAAACTTTCGATCACCGTGACCCCCCTTTATATATCGAGTCCCCCTGCCTGATATCTCGGGCCCCCAAAATTTTGAACATCCCTCCCTGACTCCTAACACACGACTGAGTGATTCAAAAGTTCCTCAATAGTCTAAGACTGTCTTTGCTATTTATACAGACTTTTTTAACACTTATTTTCCTTTTAAGAAAGCAGTAAGCATCTAATTATATATGTATATAAAAATATTAGAAAATACTAGTTTCCTATAAATAAACAATGTAGGCGCAAATAAATCATTAATACAGACGCAATTCGATTCGGAAATCAAGATGGATGCAATCGTTATTGTATTGGCGCACTATGGTTCTTAATCTTTCCACTTGTGTTTCTTCAGCATAATTTTTGAAAATATTACTTTTTGTAATGGCTCTGTATTTGCTGAGATGAAAAAACTGAATTAATATTCTTGGTCTCGAAATACATATTCTAGTAAATATTTTTATTAGAGACTATTTGGTTTCTAGGATGACACATCTTTCAATTTTTCCGCGAGGTCTTTCAGAGTCTGTAAAAGAGGGAAATCCTAACATTAGATGAGAGACCTTCTTTCTTAGAAAAACCTAGAAAGGCGTTGCAAACCCTCAGGCATCCGTGGATCTCAGTTTACGAGCCGCTGTTGTAAAGGGTTAGGGGTAACAAAAAAGCAATTGCCTTAAACAAAACCCTAAGTTAATTTTATTTAAACACAACTCAAAATTAATAAAAAACAATATTATTAACGGATTAAAAAAAAACTAAGAGTGGTCTATAAGCTAAAAAATATTACTCAAAACTTTTCTATCTCTCTCTATCTCTTTCTCAAACTAATTATCATTTCATAATAACAGTTTGTAAAGGCATTTTCTTTGAATTATTAAATATAAATTTATTAAAAGTTCTTCATATCCAAAAATATTCTAATACAATTGGTGGTAGTGAAAAATTTTTGATGGTCCGCAAGGAAATTGGGACATTATTTATATGAAGATTCAGTTTGAAAAATGACAAGTAACAAAACATTATACAGCCTGGATTATACTTTTTTTTTATTAAAAAAATTATTTTCTACTTTTAGCGAATTTTCTTAACTACTTTTGCAAGTGTTACTGTTATACTGTTAAGATTTCATCCCTGAATTAATAATTTTTTGAAAATTGTAAGATTCGCATTTCTTGTATTTTTATACTCCTCTATAAAATAATTCGTCTTGTATCTCTTTGTTATATTTATTTTCTTTCCCCATTTTCTATTCCAAAACAAATATCAAAGTTCTGTTTCATAATCTCACAAATGCCTGTTTTTTTTTAAGTATCTTTATCTTTCAGTAACTTCAATATTTTCATTAACAGTCTGTAAGAGTGTAATTTTTATCACAAATAGGAGCAGCAAACGCATTGTTGAGAAGATAAACATTTGATGCCAGATAATAAGTGTTATAATTTACCAACAAGGGTATTTTATCGTGAAATACAGATAGAAAATCTATGCGTGAGAGCTTTTTTTTTTTTCAAGAATACAATGTGAATAGTAGAGAAAAAAAGGAAAAACTGAAATATATTTTGCAATAATTTTATCGGAAGGAGATTTTCCTTTTTGTGAGCTTAAAGAAAAGCAATTTTTGTATAAGTTTCAAAGCAATATCTTGGGTTCAGAAGCGTACAAAGACCTGTCCTAGGGGGGAGGGCTACATTCAAAGAAACACATTGACGAAAATGCTGAGGCGTATTCTCTACGGTAAAAATCAAAAATTTGTTGGTTTGTAGGAGGGTTAAGCCTCCAAACCCCCCTTGTTTACGCCACTCATAGGGTTTGTCTTAGAGATGAAATTTAGATCTTACAAAGCAGATAACATTTAATAAGAAAGCTATTTACAATGATTATGATTGAAATAGTTAGAGGTATATAATGAATTACAGGTGCCCGTCTGACGATGTTAAGTGCAAATAATGTCGAGAAGGGGCCCTCGTTTAGTAATACGATACGAGTACGTTCGTACATTCCTTTACCGGTTTCAGGTGAGTTCCTCTGATTGATTCTTCTTTACTCTATGATGTCGCAGGGCGCTGCAGGGTAAATGCGTGCAGATGTTCATACATAAATACACATACTAGTCATTTTTTAAATTTTTTTTTATTCAATTTAAGAGCTTTCCTTTTATGCACGAACAAAGTGCCTTACAACTCAATGTTGGGATTCCTGGTCAATTATATAACTCGAAATTTACTATTTAGAAGTATTGCGTAAATTATAGTTTTTAGTTATAGTTTTGAAACATTCTTACCAGAGAGAATATCCATGTGATAATATATTTCTACAATAATGTTGCCTTTTGGGGTAAATGTAGAAGAATTTAAACCGGAAATATTCTGTGTCGATAGGAATACAGAATTATGCTCACTTGTCAAATGTGATACTTAGTTGAATAATTCAAACAAGGTTCTTTTAAATTATAACACAAACTATTCAAACAGGCCATGAAATATTAGCAAGTAAATTGAAGAATATATAATGCTACGTTTTCATTGCAAATGATCTTTATGAAAAAAGATGTTTATTTATGAAAGTAAATAGCATGGAAGCAAAATATTTTTTTATGATTAATTATGAAAATATAGAATTTATTATTTTATAATACAGTTTCTGTTCTAAGTTATTTATAAGATATAATGTAATAAGCCATAAAAAAGGCAATATGAAAAGTAAAAATGATTACCAAAGTAAAATAAATGCATTTACTCTTTTACAACTGCATTGATTTTTTTTTTACTATAGCTACAAAATAGCATATATATTTTTTATAACAATGTCGATATATAATTGAAAGCAGAATGGTGTCGGCTTACGAAAATCAGTTTGCTTTTTAATTTCCTTTAAATGAGTATCTCATTCACGTTATTCTAAGCCCAAGAAAATACTTTAACGCATAAAGTTAATGTATTCAAAATCTAATCACAATGGAGAATCAAAAAACCATTATCAAATGCTATCCATTTCAAATCATTCTCCTTTCATTTTTTGTTACTCCTAAAACTCGTTTTACTCTCGATAGTCTTCTTCGGAATAGTTTCTGTAAGCTGCTTGTAATATGCTGGGTGTGTATTAGTATCAGCGTGCAATCATAAAATGCATAAGTAATAAAAATGTATGCATATTTTTTACTGTATGTATACGATCTACTCTAGCAGCAATTCTTGTGGTAAAAGTTTTTCATTCTCCAAAATTATACCTTAAGAATTTTACGGATGGCCCACTTTAATTATAACCCTTAATATCCTCTTTTTTATTCACAATTTGCTATGGATCCAATTTAATAATTCGGTTGAACCTTCCAATTAAAGAGATCTATTGGAATTATGGTCGCTTGTCCATCTGTTGTAGAACAGATTTCAGTTGTGGTTTTCTGTCAATGAACGTCCGACCCAAAGCATCGGAAATGCTGGTCACACGTTGAATAACAGAATTTTCGCAATGAAAGCTTGGGGCCAAGGAAAAGAAGCGGACACCTGGCGTAGGCTCGCGTGGGCCAGCTGTCTCATAGCAGGTCGTGAGCATTCGCGTGCTTCGCAACCTGCCCTCCCCCCATTTGAGAGATTTCCGACAGGTTCATCATTTTCAACCGCTGAGAGTTGGTCCTGCTTGTTGACTCTTAAGTGCCTGGTGCACCACAGATATTTTTAGAAAAATGTGCCGTGCCGGTGTATAAAGTTTTCAGAATTTCAGTACTAATGTCATTTTTGATTTTATTAATATTTAGAAAACAACAACATATATTAATATAATATTCAATTATCTTGATTCCAATAATAAAAAAGTGTTTCAATTTTTTTTCCTTACAATTTTAATATAATATGCCATAGGAATCTTTTGAATAGTATATTTTCATCCATATATATTACAAAGCAAAATTATACATTTATTGAATGTTTTAAGGCGATATGGTACCATCTTTAAAATTTTTTTTATTTTTAATATTTGATATTAATTGTATTTTTTATAAAGGTTAATATTTAATAATAATTCCATACAAAAAAATTTTAATTTGTTGCAAAATGTTTGTAAAATTTAAAGTTTTTAAATTTTTTTAAACATTTTTTAAACCCCTAAGGCTTTTTTAAATATGTTTCTTTTCTTTCAAAAAATTTTTTCCAAGTACCTTATAATATACTACATAAAACTGTGCATGGGTTTTTTCTGCTACTGCTCTTTAATTTTTTATTAATTTTTTTATAGTTAAACTTACAAAAATTCTCGAAAAAACATTAATTTTGATTTTGAAATTTTTTAGAAAAAGTACTAAACATGTTAGAGCTAATTCAATGCACAGTTTTACAAAACATACATTTCAGAACATGTATAAAAAGTTTCAAACCCTTACTTCAATTATCAAAAACGCCTTAGGGTTTTGAATAACAGTGAATGTACAAAAATTCAACATGGAGAAAAATGAGTTTAAAGTTTTCATTTCTTAAATAGCATGATAAAAAATTCCTCCAATAATCTGAAACTTTTATGTAATGTTAATTAGTTTGTTTCAAACTGCTTACCACAAATTTTTTTAAATATTTACAAGAATAAAAGAATATACTTGTATAATGAATATATAAACAAAAAGGTCAATATTTCATAAAACATTATCTTAACAATTTTTAAAAAAATTACACACACATTTTAGAGTTTATTTCATGCACAGTTCTATACTACTATAATAAACAACATGTACACAAATATTCATACTCTTTTTTTCCATAATTTTAAAAGCCTTAATATATTCACAAAATCCATAGGCTCTTCCAAAATTTACTCGCAAAGAAGCATTTTTGCAAGTATTACATAGAGTATTTTTAAAAAGATTTGTTAATGCATTTTTATCAGTAATGACGTATGTTGGAGATCTGGATATACCAGTATATTTTTCATCCAAACGAGAAAAAGTATTGCATTCTGCTTCAAGTTTTGCACACCTCAAGTTAGTGTTTTGAGAAACTTCTGAACTTGTCTTAGCATCTGAAAACCACCTCTTCAAAGCTTTCGTTGTGGCAGATTTAGTACGTTTTTTAGGCCTAGGCATGTTAACTTTTAAACTTTTTGGAGAAATCACCAAATTCCTTGTCGTAAAGCAACTTTTCTTACTCTTCAGAACACAGAGTACAAAAATATAGTTAAATTTGTAGGAACAGAACTTCAAAGAAAACGCAGTAGAATAACTCTCATATAATCAAAACAAAACAATTATTTCATTTCAGTTTAAACACTAATCAGCGTGGAGTAAAAAAAAAAAATTAGTTCCTTATTTATCAGGCTCTTTTCTAGCAGACGATCTGAAAAGTGGGCGTGGCAGCTTTGTTTAGTCTACTGACAAGCAGCAAAAATGGATAAATAACTGAATAAAAAATATAGATACAACTCTGAAATTTTGCAGACACATTAAGAAGGATTAAAAGCATCATATAAGCCAATAAAAAAAATCGATAGTTTGATGATTTTTAGGGTACCATATCGCCTTAAGAACCCAGTATAATAAAGTGATAGATAGATGCATTCGTTACAATGACATGTAACATTTTTCTTTTTAAAGTGTTACACTGGCATGAGCTAATGCTATATTTTTTTTATCCGAAATTTTTTTTATGCCTGCTCTTGAAAATGATGCAAATACAGCTTCAAAATAGACGTCTGAAACTGTAATGCCATTAATTATGTTTTGTTACAAAGATATATTTTAGAAATACAATTAAATCATTAATTAATGGAGAAATTATTACATACAAAATGTTGTTTAACAAGAATAGTTTGAAGGACCAAGACAAAGATTTAAAGGAAGAAAAGAAAAATATATTGATTAAAATGATAAATTTACATTAGAAAATTTTCCGGTTAACAGGGCAAGGAAAGTTTCATTGAAAATTCTGTGCAACTTATCCTTTTTTAATGTTATCTTCAAATATTTAACTAACTTTTCTACGTTATATAGTCAGAATGTGAAAATACACTTAAAAATATAAAAGCAGTTAAGTTACCAATTTATGTAGATATTAACTGTATACCATTTTTACTGCTATAGCAACATTTTGTAAGTAACAGGCATATTACTTGATCTGAAATCTTTTTGCTGTCGAGTTAACACTTAACGGTGCTTTGTCTTAATGACTTCATTTTAAACGCCTTTAAAACCACTAAAAAAGTAAAAAAAAATGAGCCTGCTTAACCTTGCTTGTTTTACAGAATCATGAATTTAATTATAGAAATAAAGAGGTAAAAGAAAAATCAAGATAAGAATGATAATATGACTCATTTCAATCTTTTCGTCCAGTTTGATTTTAGATGAATGACTGCATATCGACATAGTACATTGAGGGGATATGAGAACAATGAGCGATGGACCTTGTTATTTTTAACCTCGGGCAAGTAACATATGTTCTAGCATCCAAATCTCCATACTTCAACACCACACCATCGGGAGGGCTTTGGACCTCAACAAATTTAGCTCGCATCATCGACATATAGGGGTTTTAGTGGTACCAGGATTCGAGCGCTGGAAAACACGCGATCATGACCATTCGGTTAGTGCAGATTGATTTTAGACAAAAATTGACCACCAAAGAAATTAAATAGGCTCCATTTCAATCATTTTGTTTTTCAATCGAATGAGTTAAGTACGAAACTATCATTCGAAATGAATGCTCTTAGTTGATAATTTATAAATGTTACCTAAGAAATGATTTACGAAAAATAAAAAATTATAAAAATTGCAAAAAGCAAATATCTTAGCAAAATAAAATATCAAATAAAAGTTTGTAAAAGTGGGCTTATCCCCTTAAGGCCCGAATTATTATTTATTTTTAAATAGTACATTCTTCTGGTTATTAATAATATATTGACTCCAATGACACTGGAAAAACAATAAAAAAAACCCTCCCCCCCCCCCTGGAACGTAGACGATACCCTCACGATCGTGCGGGTTGGGCTTTATCTATGAAAAAAGTCACCTATGAAATTTTACGAGTTACACCTTTTTAGCTCTAAGGTGTGATTGAAGAAACAATTTTAATTCAATTAAAATTGTTACAAATAAGGAAATTATTCATGTATAATTAATTCTTTTATTAACTCATTATTTATTTACTGTGAAAATCTTTAAAACATGTTTTGTTTTTGACAAGTATAAATAAACGTTGCATTTTTCACAATATGTTTTCGAACTGCTTTCGCAGTTTTCAAATCTGCACTTGCAAGGCCTTGAAATGTCATCAACATATCGAAAATGGCTATACATGTCAAGCCTTTTATCCTGGAATTGCCAGGATAAAAGGTATGACATTAAGGTAGGCAAGAAAAAGGCATGAAGGATTATAACACTTCGATCTTTTTGCGAGTGGAATTACACAACACTCTGTTATCTTCATCATCAGTTAAAATACTTTTGTTAGTAGGTGGAGAGGCCGCTAACGCGTGCTTCAACTATCTCTAACTTAAATTTTAAGCAATTCACTATGATTTTTGGAAGAATTTTATTTGATATTGCATCTTATTTGCACCGAAACCAAGAACTTGCAACAACTAAAACAATGAAAGGAATTAGTTCAAGAGACATTTATGGTAAAGAATAATCCAAAATTGTCTTTCCATATCATATATTTCCATGTTTTTTTTTTTCATTGCTCTCATCTGAACTTGATTCTCCTTCCAGTATACGTGATTCATATGTTTTGTTCGCAGTATTGTGATCATTCGAGAGATCATCATCCGAGAGATCACTAAGTTCTTATCTAAGTCCAATCTGATTTATTCAACTGCGAAGTTTCTTCTTGTGTGAAAATTTTTCTCCTTTGAAACATCTGAAAAAGTTTTTGGTTAAAAGTTAGCACAGTATTCCATGAAAAATAATAAAATTTATAAGAAAATTTTATTATTTAAATATATATATATATATAAACCACACACACCATACAAACTCCCACCGGAAAACCAAGATTTTTTTTTGGAGGGGGGAGTGAAAGAGATATGGATGCAGATATCTGTGTAAAGGATGAAAATGCCATACCCCTCATTAAATGTGTGAAAGAGAAAATTAATTGCAAAAAAAAAAAAAAAACGCCAGAGAAAGAAAAAAGAGACTCGTCCATGGTAACCCCCAAGAAAATATGGTTTTAATTAAATAATAATATATTTCGTTTTTATTTAGGCTTCTATTAACATTATTGAAACAGAAAACTCACATGGCAAGAACTTACCTTTATAGCTGCAGTGACTCAAGTAACGCCCAACCCGCACGATCATGCGGGTAACGAAATCCCGAGTCCTACAAGCAACATAAATAAAAAGTATAGTTAATATTTTTTCTTTTTTACAATTATTTAAACATTAATACAAAAATTTGTATCCAAGCAATAAGAAATAAATCGATAATTACCTTTTTACGACAGATAAAAAAAGGAGTGTTTTCGTTGTATTTGAAAACAAAGCTAGATTTGCCAGCCGAAAGTAAAACATGGACCACAACCATCGTCTGTTGATATATAGAAAGTTATACTTTATACTTTCTACAAACCCGCTCAATCGTTGGATTCGGGATTTTCTTACATACAACTATTCCAGAAGCAAAACGTATAAGAATATCTAACCCGCGTGATCGTGCAGGTTGGGTCATAAATGATTATATGTTATGCATTCTGGTTCTAAGCTAATTATGCTGCCATAAGGTTAAAGTAATTTCATTTAATATGCCCATATTCAAATCATTTTCATTAGGAAGATAATTCTGGAATGTATTATATTTCAAGTCGCTATTTAAAACAACAAAATGTTTGATTTTGTGATCATGAAGTACAATTTTGATAAGCATTAGTCTTGTAAGAATTCTTGAGAAAAAAACTACACATGCCTATTCTGGAATTTTTTAGAAAATGGAATTGGAGCATTTGAAGCATTTTATAGCTTAACCCTTTATCTACCGACAGTACTTATAAGTACCACTCACTTTAAAATTACATAGAATAACCATTTTTGCAAATACTCTGACGATACTTAGCAAGAATATTCTTTGTAATCCACTCTTCCGAGATATATGGCAGCACGGATTCCATGATGAGTATTTTAACGGAGAAGAGGCGAATAGTTTTATAGCAGAAATTGCGTTTTCAGCGCATTGCGAAGATTGTCATTGACAGCGGTAGCCTAGTGGTCAAGGTATTGGATCGTGGCTGACATGTCACAAGTTCCAGCCCAGTACCACTAAAGACCCACCGTGTAAGAGAGCGATACACGTTAAAACTGTCAAGAGCTCAAACATTCTCCTGTTGGTGTGGTGGGGTAGTTAGGAGAAGGGTTACCAGCTGAGGTGTCATCCTCGTCACTTGACCATGGTACAAAATTACGAGGTCCGTAGCCAAAAGCGCTCGTGTAGCTGAACAGTACGATGTTAATATTCATTCCCTCGCAAATATTGTCATTTTTGTTCCGAAAAAATAGTTAATGTCAAAAGGTAAGTGTCTTATTTTGTGTGTGTGTGTTAAAGAATGCCTTAGAAAACGATTTGACTGTTTATTTTAAGTGAACAGTGTATATAATTAATTTTACACAGTTGAATATATTTAATTAATTAATTAGCTCTAACGGATTAAAATGCCCAAAGTTGAGTATTTTTTGTTTATGTATATCCCTTAATTTTTAATGTAGTGATTCAAAAAAATATATATATTGCATGAAAAAAACTGCAATAAATCATAATGTGGTAGATAAAGGGTAAAATATTTTCATTATGAAAATAATATTTTCTTAAGTTATAACACACACACACATAATGAATAACTATAATCATTAAAATCAATATATACCGCTACCAGACACTCCATGAAAGAATAAAAATTATGCTTAAGACTTATTTGATTAACTTTATTGATTCCCACACACACACACAAACGTATAAAAAGAACAACAAAACAAAAAAAAATATATTCTTGAAAAGTTACCAGTTCCCTTACTTCGCAAATATAGCACAACTTTTACAAACAGATATAAATTAATACATTTTTGTAAAGTTATATTTACTTTGTAAAACCAGAGATTTTAAAATTTTTTAAAAAATAGGCTTGATATATTTTACAAGTGTTCCATATAAATCTGATGATGTCAAATTGAATTAAGTCTTCTATGTGAGTTTTTTTTTTTTTTTTAAAATTTTTTTTTTAAGCCGTGGCATCGAACTAAACATAAATTTCAATCTTTCCTCTTTAAAATAATCGTTTGACCAGTTTAATTTTTACCTAAAAAGAGCAATTACTCACTTTGCTCGTTTAGAGTAATTGAGAAAGTTTTATACAAGATAATGTGACTAAAAAAAGTTGGAATCGAATCTCTAGAGGGAAAAAAAGTTCCAGAGAACAGCTATTTGAATTCATTAACAAAACTAATTATCCTCATTCTTGGACTTTTTACAAAGAAAGATTCTGTTTAACTAGAGGACAAGATAATTAAATAACGACAGGAAGAGAAGAAAAGATATTCTTCATTTTTTTTTCTCTGTAAATGAATTTTTTGTTTTTGTGGCCTTCAGTGTTTAAAAGAATCGGCTTTTTAGATTCTCATGACGCTATTTGCATTAATGTTCATTTTTTGCTTTAAAAGTACCATCAAATGTTCTTTTCATAAAATCATTCGTATGGCTTTCTTATTTTTTAAAATGATGTACTCATATATAATTCAGTCTAGTTGTTTGAACTTGCATGCATTTTTTTCTTTTTGGAGACATGCACTTCGCATTTAGAAGGGGGATGGTGTAATGGAAGACAATAAAATGAAATATTTAATCTAAAAAAAGGTTCTGAAATAGAATGTAGACAGTATTATTTCGTACAAATTACGGCAGAAGCAAGTTTTGGAGACAGATATAGGGAAAAAATGATTTTAAAAAGCATTTAAGAAATCATTACATGTAGTGCAGATAACGCGCATACGATAACGATTCTATAATGAATATAATAATGTTTTTTTAAAACTAGTTTTCATCCAACAAGATTATAAACTAATCTAGATAAATCACTGTCCTGTATTTTATTTTTTCCGAAGAAATAGATCAATTCGTTATCAAATAAATGCAGCCTAAATTTCTCTTCGTTTGTGCAAAAGCTATCTTCAAAATTTAATAATCATACTTAATAGACACCACACAGATTTAAAAAATTCATTTCTAAAAGAATAACTTATCGAATTTAAGAAACAGTTTTGAATTTTATTCTTTAAAATTAAAGTTTTAAAACATTCTCTAAGAACTGCCATTCAATATAACGTAGAATTTTATAATGTAGTAAAAAATAAAAAAATTAAGGGAAGTTTGAGGTCACCGCTTCGAAAAAATCCGATAGCTCTTAAACTCTTATAGGGAAGCCAAATATTTTCACTTTTTGTTCACGTAACCTGTATTTTAAAGAAACGTGAGACTGTAGTGAATCAGTAGTCTTGGTCGCTACTAGGCAGGTTTTTATTTTTGTCGTTTCAGCTTTTTGAATCCTGGTATCCACAACATAGTGGGGTTCCTATTTTTATTTATGTACCTACACTCTATAAGAACTCGGGGGGAAAATTCAGCCTCACTCTATTATTATTATCAAAATAATATATAAAAACTAGTTCTTATACTGTTTTATTCTTAAAAAGTGCGATTCGTCACCTGATCATGGTTCAAAATTACGAGGTCCATCGCCAATAGCCTTCGTGTTGCTTCACAGGGTGAAGTAAATCAAAATAAAATCGAATCACAAAGGACACCCTATAAAACATTGGAATTAAGAAAATTTCTGTACATTTCATACAAAAATTCATTGGTGAGTTCTTTTTAAATATATTCATATTTTCCTAAACGTTTACAAAAAAATAAGATATTTCCTTATATTATCTTATGTCAGGGAATTTATTCATCTAAAAACAAACAAAAAATTATTTGATTATTGATATATACTATATACTAACGCTGTACTCTATACCTCTGTTTCTCACAACATAGTTTAAATTTCCTAAATATTGAGTTTATTTTTATTGGAACCTCCCTTTAGTAAGCATTTTAAAATTAAAGTACTTATAGCAACAAACACTTAAATAAAAATTGAACACCAAAGTTCAATTCAATAGTCTTTTTAGATTTTTTAATAATAATTTTTGACCCACAAATGATACTTGGAAATAAGTATAATACACTACTGGCCATTAAAATTGCTACACCAAGAAGGTGACATGGTACAGACGTGAAATTTAAACGACAGGGAGAAGGTGCTGCGATATGAAAATGATTAGCTTTTCAGCGCATTCAGACAAGCAGACTCCTATAATGCTTAAATGAGGAAATTGTTCAGCCGATTCCTCATACACAAATTACATTTGAACGTGATTGCCTGGTGAAAAGTTGTTGTGTTACCTCGTGTAAAAAGCAGAAATGCGTACCAGCACGTTTCTGACTTTGATAAAGGTTAAATTGTAGCGTACCTGGATTGTGAGGTTTATCGTATCGCAGTATTGCTGCTCGAGTCAGTCGAGATCCAATGACTGTTAGTAGAACATGGAATCTCGATGGGTTCAAGACGGTAATACGGAACGCCGTGCTGGATCTCAACGGTCCCCTATCCCTAGCAGCCGAGAAGACAAGCATGTTACCCGCATGGCCTTAATGGATCGTGCGGCCACGTCACGAGCCCTGAGTCAAGAATTAGAGTCGTTTGCAAGACAAGTGTCTGCACAAACAGTTCGATGACGTTTGCTTCAGCATGGACTCTCAGCTTGGAGACCAGGGCTGCGGCTACCCTTGACTCTGCATCATTGACAGGAGCGTCTTCAATGGTGTGATCAACTACGAACCTGGGCGAAACGTCATTTTTTTCAGATGAATCCAGGTTTTGCTTACAGCATCAAGATGGTCACATCCGTCTTTGGTGGCATCGTGGTGAACGTACATTGACAGCGTGCATTCGTCATCGGCATACCGGCCCATCACCTGGCTTGATGGTATGAGATGCTATTGGGTACACGTCTCGGTCACCTCTTGTTCGCATCGACGGCACTTTGAACAGTGCACGTTACATTTCTGGTGTGTTACGACCCGTGGCTCTACCCCTTACCTGAGCCCTACGAAACCCTATGTTTCTGCAGGATAATGCACGACCGCATGTTGTCGGTATTGTACGGACCTTCCTTGATACGGAAAACGTTCGGCTGTTGTCCTGGCCTGCATGTTCACCAGATCTCTCGCCAACAGAAAATGTTTGGTCCATGGTTGCCTAGTGACTGGCTCATAACCATACGTTAGTCACTACGATTGATGAGCTGTGGTATCGTGTTGAAGCTGCATGGGCATCTATATCTGTACATACCATTCAATCTCTGTTTGACTCACTGCCAAGGCATGTAAGTGTTGTTATTACTGCCAGAAGTGGTTGTTCTGGGTACTGATTTCTCAAGATCTATGCACCGAAGTTTCTTGAAAACTTAATCACTTGTTATTTCCAGTATAACATATTTGTCCAATAAATATCATTTTTTTAAATGCATTTTTTCCTGGTGTAGCAATTTTAATAGTCAGTAGTGAATAAGATAATAAATACAAAACATTATGGATAAAACTTAGAACTACGAATTTTTTTTCAAATTTTTTAATATTATTTTACATATGTGAAAGATTAATTTATTCCCATTCAAATTATTGCTGTAAAAAGGAAGTTGAAAAGAATATCAGAGTAATTAATTTAATGTTAATGATTTTTTTAATAAAAATTTCTTTGAAAAAAAGAAAAACATAAATCGTATTATCCTGTTATCCTTATCATTAGAAAAAAAATTAACTGTTAAATTTAACTTAGTGATCATTTTTGACCTTACAAATAGAGGTTATATTTATTTAAGATTGATAAATGTGTGTGAGATGAGTAGGTGTGAAAGTTATTTTACAACAAATTTTTAAAAAAAGTATTTTTGTAATTCATATTACAGAAAATATTTTATTATAATGAAATAATATATAATATTATAAATAAGTAAGATATTTAATTGCGTTGACATTATCTGACTCTTCAAAATAATTTATAAAATTATATTTATTTAACTTTTTTTTCTCATTCTGGTCTAATAATTTTCAAACATCTGTCCGGCACACGTAAACTGTATCTACTACGTTTCCTTCGATTTTAATGTTTAAAAAGGAAAAAAATTATGCAAATTTTGAAATGTTTTCTGTATGAGATTCTGCATACTAACAGCTGAAAATCGTCCCCATTAACAAGACCTCCAACATTTGGCAAACGCAAAAATATTATACTCAATGTGTTAAACGAGTGATATTTCCGAAACAGAAGAGTTCATTTTTTTTTCGGGAAAAAAAATGAGTTCAGGGAATTTCAAGTGAGAAGGACCATACTGAAATCGGGACTTCCCCACTTTTTTCCCCTTTCCGAAACCAAAACATAGCGTCAAGTAGCAAGCATATCGTCCCTGTAAACGCAGATTTAAAGGGATCGTGAGGGGTACCGGAAGGAAGAAGGGACAAAAGCGTGTTTTGCCTGTTTGCTGCCAACATCCGGGCTCCGACAGATGGGCTGCATCCCCTCCCTCTTACGAAACTACTTCTCTCACGGATGTCTTCTAAAGAAAAAGCCTTATCTAGCCTATTAATACGTCTAATAAAACTGCATTGTATTTCTATTTCTTTGTCTTTCTGGCATGATTAAGAATAATTTGACTTTTTCAAACTTTTTTTACTCTTAGGGTCTTTTTAACCCGTTATATAAATCAACCCATTTATATGATGATGCGGAGTTTTTAGTTTCGGTAAAGGTTTCGATATTGAAGAAATAAGGAAGTGCTTTAAACTTTCTTTTTGATATTAATTTTGTGCTAGTTTCATTACTGGTTACGAAAACGAAAGCGGTTTTTTCCCCGTTGATCAAGAGTTGCGTTGATTTTTGTAATACTGACAAGCTGAAAAACCAAAAGTTGAGAACTTGAATTTCAAGTATTAAATTGGTCAATGTATAGTTCGTATACACAAAAGTTTTTTTTTAAAATGAATTGCAAATATCTATGTGTGAAAGACATACAAAAGAAGACTTATATGATCGAGATTTTTTTATTATCTATAAATTTTTCATATTTGATCTCATATAATTTTGTTAAACATATCAATCTTGATCCACCTCTGTTTAAGAAACTCTAAATTGAAAAAACTTTTTCGTGCAATTGAGTTTTAAATTACAAGAAGATATTTGGTATATTAATATTAGAGAAATAAAATATTAGAGACTTTCTGATATAAAATTGTTTTTTCTTCTAGACAAGGTTTAAGAAGGAGAAGGAATTTTTCAACTCAGTTCCAGTTGGTCATATACCATTTTTATTATTTACTACATAGAAATAACACAGCAATTAAGACCACATAGAAATTTTGAAAAAAGGAAGGTAGTGACGAAAGAAGTTTGTATAGGAAATTAAAAAAAGAGAAAAACTATTACTCTCTCTTTTTCTCTATTTTCACATAAATTTTTAATTCACACTCATGTAATATTAGGAGAAAAGTAAATGCTTCCTTACAATAGGTAGGTAAATAAAATTAGAATATTGATAATGAAGCTAATACCGTTCTAATATTACCAATTTCTTCTATCTGTAATACTAGCATTTAAAGTGGCTGATTGATTGACTGTTTTTCTAACATAGTGCGCAGAACGACGGACCCGTAACTTTGAGTCACACTCAAGTGACGAGGACGAAACCTGTCCGAACACTCCATTCTTCAAACTTTCACACCACGGGAACGTGAAGTATTTGAACCTCGAGAGTTTGTAACATTCATCAGGGTCCCTACACGGAGAGTCTTAGTGGCACCGAAAATCTAATCCAAGACTTGACAGAGTACTTAGAGCAGGGGTGGGCATTAAGTCGGTTGCGGTCTACCGATGGACCACCAAGACATTTTGGGGTGACCACGTGAAGATTAGCAGTTAGTAATGCTTGCGAAACATTGGCTTAAATAGAAGCAAAACACATCAAAGATGGTTTAAACTAACTGAGACAGACCTGGTCAGAAATCATCAGTAGTGCTTTTGAAAAAGAAGACGAATTGTGTATTGAAATATTCAAGATTAGCTGTCAGAAAAGTCTAAGTTCCCTACTGACTATAACTATGAGCACTAACTTTAGATGAACAATGTTTTATTTTTTAACTTATTTTGAATTGTTTCATAACAAATTAATCATTTGATATTATTATATTTGTGGCTATTATTATTATGTTTGAATCTTGCGTTTTTCTTTAAATTTGTAAGTTTATTGTATTGTAGTTATATGAAGGTAAGTACAGATTCCATGTTTATTATTAAGTTATAATAAATATTGTTGACCTTTTTCTTAGCTCACCACACCTATGCCACTGAATGGACCGCTACAACTTGGAAAAAATTAGCAGTAGCCCGTACCTTGGAAAAGTTTGCTCACACCTGACCTGGAGTAAAAGTTGCCAGCCGGTAGCCCATGAACTAATGGTAATCCGTGTGAAAATTTTTTGATAGGGCCAGAAAAGTTAGGAAATTTATATATTTATGAAGATTCAGTTTATAAAAAAACCACGAGTAACAAAACGTATCATGGAATCTTAATTATATTTTTTTTAAAAAAATTTTCCTGTTTTAAGCCGAAATTCCTTTAAAAAAAAAGTAGCAACTTTAGAAATGATTGTGTTAAAGATTCAGTTATATATAAAAAACATTGTTTATAGTTAAGTTTAAAAAGAGTTCATTAAAATAAGACTTAAATCTCTTGATTTCACTATCACAGTAGGCAACAAAATTGTTAAGAGAAATAACTTTGTTCACATTTTATTCTAACAATAAACTAACTCTATTAGTAAGAAATAACTCTTCATGAAATATTATTTACTTTTTATAGAATAATATATATATATATATTCCGAGGTCTTTGACTTTACGCAAGGTTCAGTTTAAAATAACGCTTTCTAACACTTAAGAGCAGAGCTTTAAAAATAAAACTTTAAAGTGCGTGTTTTACGTCCTCACACACAAATTTTCCAGGAAAACACGATATGAAAGACCTTTGAACTTTCCATTTAAAAAGAGTTTTTCATAACAGCTCGTCTTTGAATTTCAAAAAATGTTTTATTAGGTTTTTACAAAATTTCGCTATTAAATGAATTTGAAAAGATATATAGAATTAATTCACTGCGTGTGTGGGATTAACAGTTTAACACTTCAATGAATATAATATTGAATTTTCATAAGGCTAAATTTCAACTTGCCTTATTCTATTCCAAAGCTCTTTATTAGGTAAATTTATGAAAATTTTTCAAATGCTTCGAATTTTTTTAAAGCAAATACTTTTGTTATAGTTTTTACTAGTTTTAATTCTGAAGGAAATTACTTTAATTCCCAAAACACATTCACTACAGCATAAAAACAGTCTCTTTTTATATAGAATCATTTGTTAAATTAGTAAATAATTAGTTAATTAATGAAATATAAGTCACGAATTTATATAAAAATTATATGAATATGTTTACAGATCGTACAAAATTATTTCTAACAAATATGTTTTTAATAAGGTTAAGTTATGTTCATAAAAGTACAGCAACTAAGTAATAATTATTAATTCCATACATGTGAAAAGGCATAATTTTTGATTTTTTTCTTTTGTCTCAGAAAAGAAACACTACCTTTGCATTAACTTTTGCTTCTTTTGATACTTGAAATGAAAAAATTATTTTTTACTGTGCAAATACCTATAAATGATTTATATTTAAAGTATCACAAGTTTTATTACTCTCCCTCTAATGATCTTTGAAGAGTTACATTTACTCTAAAGACATATAGAAGCTCAAGATTTTTTTTTTAATTTAAAAAAATAATTAAAGTTTTATTTACTTCTAAAAACATTTTACTAGGTGTACACTAACCAGGAGAGAGAGAAAACCTAATATTTTTTATGGAAACTTTCTCAGACCTTAAAAAATAATATATATTAGAATATGCTCCTGGTTAATACTTTATTTGTTGATTAAAATTAAAAAATGAAATAAGCATAATTATTTATCTCTTCAGCTTCTTATTTTTTAACATGTTAGTCTATCTGACGATGTTTGTAATAATGCCATTATACTGAGATTCGTTACACTCGTAGTTCAAATTGTTGTTGAATTTCTAAATCAAAATGTTAATAAAAAATGCATTGCATTTTTCGTTGTAATATTTCTCCGTCAAATTTTATATTAACCTTTACAATTCTTTCAAAAATGTTATTCTTGTGTACTCTTACAAACAATGTTTTTCTTGTTCCAGTACGATAAAAGTAAAGACTTTCATTTCAATTTGCTGCCTCAGAAAATATCAATTTTTTAATTATCTACAAAATTTCAGAATACTTCTTAACTTTTCCTATACAAGTCTGTGAAAGTAAGAAAAGTCTATCCGTTTCAATATCTTTTATCATTTTAATATTTTGCAATTTTTTTTATCTTATTACACTTTTTGACACACAGAACAAAATAAACCTTGACCCGCAAACTTTTAAAATCGTTAAGTGAAACTTTTTTTTTTAAAAAAAAAAATTAAATAAAGTAAAACTTTTTTATGAACTCCGGGATTATATTCTGCCCTCCTTTAGTTCCCTTTTTACACATCGAAACCGAAACAACCCTGAACGTACTCTACACTGTTACAACCTTACTACAGGTCACAACAAAAACTAGTGGGGATCCCCTCAATGAAAAAAACTACTCTCGCACATGAGAATCGATGGCAAAGAACAGCTGATTTGGTCTATCCCACCATACCATCAGCAAGCAAATAAGCAAAAGCAAACTCAGCTCAGCAACAATAAGGATGGAAGAGTGGTTCTCCTCCGAGAGTTTCCGGTGGATGTAGGAAGCATCAGCTGATGCACACACCTTCATTTAAATGTCCCCTGATGTAGGTCCCCAGCACCTGCTACCTTCGCTTAACAGGGGTCTGCCTGGCTGCTTCGCTGGATAAGCATCGGGTGCAGGAAACACGGAGAAATGAAACAGAAACTGCCAAAAGGGATGCGGTGGTACACAGAAAGCTAATTTAGAACCTCTGAAGAAAAAAAAGCACTGATATAATGTTACGGAAATGAATTTCTGAGGTTTTTTGCTTTGTTTGCAATATTTTTTGTGTTCTGGGGAGTTTACTTTTTTGTGTGTGATGTAACTAGTAATGCATTTAACACAGTGCAAGGGAATTGCTATGCAATGATTTAAAATTAATTTTTAAAATGTTATGTGTTTGTAGTATTTTCTATAGGAATTCTATATGAGGTATATTTATGAGTTTTTATAAGAGCACTGTAAGTTAACTATGTCCTAAAAATTTGGAGGCATTGTTTTAGTGCTAATGGTTCAGAAGCTACAGTATAATATGATGGAGAAAACCATAACTGAAATAAATCTAAGAGCAAAGATTCAATGTTTGTTATTCATAATCTATTTTGAATAATCTGTTAGTAATTCTACTTAAAGAATGCAGTGATGGGGTACTTTTTTATTTCGGTGTTTTTTTAAGATACTGTGCACAGTTTTTACAATGTTTAACTGATTAATTTCTAAATTTCATTTAAAATCAACTTCTTTATACTAAAGCAAGTGAGTGAGTGAGTGAATATTAACGTCGCACTGTGTTAATCTACACGAGGGCTTTTGGCGACAGACCACGTAATTTTGAACCATGATCAGGTGACGTGGACGACACCTGAGCTGGCACCCGCCCCCTCTCCTAACTACCACACCACACCAACGGGTATGCTAAAGCAAAAGCTCTTAGATGTAAACATAGCATGTAGTTAAGTGAGTGAATATTAACGTGCTTATAACGTCCTTTTTTGGTTGGCAGCGTCGTCTGATGTCTCTCCAATAGAACACACGCAGGCTCTTATCAGAATGAATGAATGAATAGTAACGTCACACGCAATTCAGATACTACTGGTCTTTCGGTGACAGATCTCATAATTTTGAACCATGATCAAGTGACGAGGGCAACACCTCTCCTAACTTCCACACCAAAGAGAGGACATTTGAGTCTCGACAGAGAAATGTGCAGTGTTCCCCTCTACACGGCGGGTCTTCAGTGGAGAGGATTACATCATTTTTAAAGAATGAGTGAGTGAATATTAAAGTCACACTATTTATTGAGTGAGTGAGAGTGACAATTACATAAACGCAGGGCCGATCCTAGGGTGTCGACAGCCTGCGTGCAAAGACCTAATGTGCCGCCCCTCTAGAAGATTTTTCGCATTTTGACTAATACATAACGTTGACGCTATAAATTCATCTACGTGTACGAAAGTAAAAAGTAAAACATTAATAAAATGTAAATACAATTTTAAGTGCAGAATCATTTTTTTTTACCAGCTAATATGTTATAATAGCAACAAAATACTTAATTAAACAATAAACAAACAAAAATATTACCTTTAAAATAAAAATAGACATTTTATAATTAGAAATACAAAATGACTGTAGTCACTCAGAAAATATAATCCAATCAACAAAGTACTAAAGCACAAATCTCGTGAAACGAAAAGTATATAAATCAGTCCTCCAAAACGACTACCTAATAATTAACTATAAAATAACTTTTCTGACTTTCCGAGAAGCAGGTTGTCAATAGCTTGGGTAAAATCCATTTTTTCTGAGATTTCAGATATAATAGAAATGATGGTTAAAATCTGAAAGCCTTTTTCTTGTGTCATATTATTTCTTGAGTAATTTTTAATAATTTTTCATTTACTGAAACTTCTTTCCCCTGAAGCTAGAGAAACAAGTAAGGTAAAAAAAATTCTTATTGCTTGAGCAAAATTTGGAGGTCATTCTTGACTATCATTTCTAATACCTCAATTGGCTGTTTTTACCTGGAAAAGTATCTTTGAATGAAGTCATTTCATCAAAGGGTTGTATGCCGTCTATATCTTTCACAATACTTCCTACCTCCTGTACCTGTAACTTAATATTCAAGTTCATTTCAGGTTTTCATGAGATCATCATCAGAAAAGTTGTGAAACTCGTACAGAAAGCAGAATATCGAATAACATTCAGATAATAAAGTAAATCGTCCACTTGCTGAAGAGATCGCGAACTGCTGGAAGGAATTCGAAGCTGGTTCATCACTCCCCTCATAAACAAATAAATAGATTTTTTCCTGAGCTTCGAGATGGGAAATTTGGGATCAATACCTAAATCTGTAGCTAGTGTTGTTACTGAATCGACTGATATCTTAAAGTTATCATGAGATTTTTGGGAAACTAAATATTTTTTACGATTATCTAAGCCTCCAATGAATTCTACATGTTTAATTTAGGATTTTGAATCATTTTTTTCAATACATTAATTCATGATAATAAATCATGCCAAATTAAAATTGAAAACAAAAATTTAAATGTTACATTTTTTTCCTGTGTCTAATAGTATCTTCAATTAAGGCATTTAATGCGGTAATAATATTTTTAGGTCTTGTTTAAGAGGTCAGTCTAAAAGCATTGATACGAACTTCAATCCTTGTTTCCCTTAACGGTTTTAAAGTTAGACTTTTCACGTGTTTTTTTGGTAAATACCATCGATAAGGGGACGCAGAGAAGTAATTACCTACCTCTTGTACCTTATAAAAAAAGAACAGAAATTTCACCAATGAAGCTGGCAGCGTATGAGTCATTCAGCTCTATGTTTGATGATTTTCAAGATGATAAATGCTAATCTTTTCACAGACCCGTTTTCAATTTCTCTGCAAGACATTAGTTGTTACTCACCCGAAATCTCAATCGAAATTATTGACCTACAGCACCATACTACACAGAAAAGCAAACATAAGGAACTTATTTCAACTGCAAATGATCCGCATTATTTTGAATTTTGAAAATTTGTACAAAACAATGTCCCAAATTTATACGATTTAGATGCCAGATATGGCTGTGGTTTTGGATCAATATGTTTCTAAACAAATGTTTTCTACTATGAACATAATAAAATCTATCTTACTCAAAATGAACTGATACGTATTTAAAATGTCTTAATTTTATCAGCATCTTCAAGAGAGAGAACTAGTTCTGTAAAAAAGATTACTTGGTAAAAAAAACACCACAGATTCAAAAGCCGTATTAAGTAAATACTGATTGCTTAATAAGTATTTAGAATCAAATGTTCCGAGTTACTCATTTTTATTTTATACCTAACCTAACTAATTGAACTTGCATAAAGTTTATTAACAATATGAACTAAATTTGTACTTTTATATTTATTATATTACTTTTAAATTGGAAGTGGCAAGCAAAACTATTTTTTGTCAGGTAGTGGAATTCTTACCGAAAAGGTTGGCCACCCAGGAATTAGTGGAGTTATACTGCTTGCGCAAAATCATTATGATTCAACGGTGTGAAGTTAGAAAAATGCTTGTTGTGACTACGAATTCCTGGCAAATTCTCAACTGTTTCGAACAAAAGACAAACATTTTCACAGATTTTTTTTAAAATTAGAAGTAAATGCATTCGTATTGTTTACGTAAGGTGATCGTTGGAAAAATGCGTTGATGTATGCGAATGTTTAGGCATTAGAGTAAAAATGACAAGATCTCAGAGGTTTTTTTATAAGATCTATATTGTGTTCAACTTCCCGCATCATTTAGTTCTATAAAAAAAAGGTGCAAAAATGCTTTTGATTCTCATGTTTCTCAAAACATTGGTGGTAGACCTCCCATAGCATTTTTTCCCCCAGTGCTTTTTCTCTGGACACCAATGCGACCTCTACATCAATCTCCAAACTGCGTTACGCAACCCTGAGGTTCCACCAAGCATATCCAGGGGCTCCCCACAAGTCAAAATAAAGCCCAGTGGTAGCCCAATGGTCAGGTATCGGATCAGGGCAGGTAGGTCATGAGTTCGAGCCCAGTACCACTAAAGACCCACCGTATAGGGCAGCGAAGCGTGTTACATCTGTCGAGAGCTGAAATGTCTTCCCGTTGGTGTGGTGTGATAGTTAGGAGAGGGGGGTGCCAGCTCAGGTGTCCTCCACGTCACTTGACCATGGTTCAAAATTACGTGGTAAGTCACCAAAAGCCCTCGTGTAGCTGAACAGTGCGAAGTTAATATTCACTCACTCTCTGCCTGTGATGTATTGGGGTGGGTGGGAAGAAAAGGAATAAAAATAAGCTAATTACCCTAAATAAGTAAGTCTTTAGTAAATACTGTCAATGTCCTTTTATTGCATTCCAAAGCCTTTGGAATAATTTTATGGATAGCAGTGCACAGAAAAGATCGTACTTCGGAAAGATGTATATATACGTTCGGGGAAGTTGACGCTTTGGCTGAGCAAGACGTTTATAAACGCCTGTAGCACTTAAGAGGTTTAAGTCACATTATAGCTTTAATGTCTAAGTATAGTATAATTGAATTCAATACATTGTTGTTGGATGATGGGAAGGGGGGGGGGAATGAAAATTATGATTAAATATTGGGTCGAAATTGTTGAAAGTTTGAGAAGCACTGGGCTAAGAGGATAATTTTACATGAAATTACTCTTCAACTAGGAGATGGGGTATACATAAAAGTGGGCAGATCTATGTACAGTGAAAATCGTTTAACACGAAACTGGGGGTACTGATATATTTTTTCGTGTTAAAGGATATTGCAAAAAAAAAAGTATATTCAACAAAATTAAGCTCATTAAAGTACATTTATTTACATAGATATGTACATATATGCATGTATTTAATTAAAATAAATGAAAAAAAATCATTCGCAAGAGCTTAATGAAATTTAATTCAAAATTTTCAAGTTTTTTGTAAAACAAAACATATATTGAGTTTTTGGAAAATAATCTGATAATTTTTCTTGCATTGTCTTTTTTACTATCAAATTATCCAAAACTTGTTCGATGTCGTCCATTTTGTTATTCAGTTCACCAATAGAATGTGCGTCTAAATAAATGCTCATACTTTTTTCATGAGGTTCCTCATTTCGAATGACTTGAGAACAGGAGATGCATTTTCACCGTCGGAATCCGTATCAATGATACTTTTTGAACTTTGAACACACTCCAAAATGTCTCTGCCTGTCATGACTGGGCCTGCACACGCATTATGATCATGTACTGCAACGAATTTTTCCGATGATATAATAGGACAGTCCAATAATACAGAAAACTAATGCGAAACCATCTCTCTTTCATTTCTCACCCTTCTGAAATGTGTCTGGTGTTTTCCGTATTTTGTTCTTTCCCAGAAAGAAAATGTTTTTATTTTAAGATGGAAAAAAATGCATGAAAATACATAGCATTTTGTCAGGACCATTGTATTATTTCGTGTTAACCGATATTTCACTTTAAGTGTTTTCGTGTTAAACGTATTGCACTGTAGATCATGATTAGCTTTTAATATGTTTTCTTTTATTGTTGTTTTTGGTGCTATATATATATATATTGTGAATTTTTTGATTCGCCTATTTAATTACATAGCATCTTGTTACATTTTGGGATTCTTTAAAAAAACACATAAATCCCACATTTTTTTTTAATATAGTACTGAAGTACCTAACATTAACAATACTATGTAAATAATGAAGTGTTTTTCAAACAGGCTTTGTAAAGAAAACTATTTAATCAAAATGAGCTACAATATTTTTTCTCAAATATTTTTGTACTAAATATAATTACAAGAAACTACCTTTTAATGGAAGTATAACATATTTTTACTAAAAAGGAAAATGGGCGCTTTTTAATGAGCGTTGTAAAACCATAAATAAAACAATCTCTTCTTTCCTCTATTTCGTTTTTTTTCTAAGTTGTAAGGCTACTATTAAAGTGAACACTTTTAATTTCCCGAAATACATATTGAATCTAAACACTCCCATGCCTTGGGTAATAAATTAATATTAAATATTTTCGTAAAGACGCTTTCACAAAAATCAATTACATTTACAGTTCGTATCTTTCTTTGAGATTTGGAGCAACAAAGGCTATTATCCCATACAAAACTATTAAGTATCAATAAGTTAGTTTATGTCAAAATATTTTATCTTCTGAATAAAAAATCTGAATGTTGCAAAAATCAATTTTGAGACGCTTTTGTTAAATATCAATCCACAATGCTTTGCCAGTATCGCTGATAATAATAAAAAAATATTTTCTATTGCGGTATAGCCAGCTTTGTCACGAACTTTGCTATCAAATGAAGGATGTACGTAAAAAGTAAACATTAATGGACAATGTGTGGGAATCTACACACTGTGTACTAACGTTCTGTTTTTCTTAAACTATGATATGTTATCGGGAAATCGAGACTTATTTTGATTTTTCAAAAACTATTTAAAATTCAGCATATTTATTGAACTCATTAAAAGATTTATTTTGAGAAATGACACAGAATTTTACTTGATTGATAGAACTATATGCAGTGCACGCGCTGCATACCTGCAAGGATCGGCCCTGCATTAACGTTTCTCTATAAAGCAACATGAGATCTATTGGTGATGGACCTCGTAATTTTGAGCCTCGGTCAAGTGACGAGGATGACACCTGAGCTGTCCCTCTCCTAACTATCATACTACACCAACGGGAGGACATTAAAACTCGACAGATTGAACGTGTGCATCGGTCCTCTCTACACCACGGTTCTGCAGTGAACCAAGACCTGAACCCACGACACTCTAGTCACGTGTTCGTGACCATTACCACTAGATTACCACGGCCATTGACCGTGGTTCAGAGACGATTACAAGAACACCACTCATGTTGCTTTTCAGTCAGACAATAAACGATTCATAACAAATCAAATTAATGGAATTCATTGCATTTAACTTTGCTTGAAAATGAAAGCAAAGACGAGGAAAATCCCTCCTTATGGATAAACAGTAAATGATTTTTTAATGCAGTGATCCCCAATCCCCGGGCCATCCAAGGAATATTAAATTATTCCCATTATATTTAATGTTGTGTATTTCTCGAGGGTTTGTGCGACTTTCTGTAGAAATCATATTGCATTCCATGTTAAATCACATTATATTCATTTTTTGGTGTAACCGTAATTTATTCTGAAGGCATATTTAAATACGATTCTCAATTAAAATTATTAAATCAAAGCAATCTAAAATATAAACGAGCAACGTCCCACCCTCAGAGGGCCACCGTAAAATTATTAAACGTTGACCCGTCCGTGGCTATAAAAAGGTTTGTAAGCATTGTTTTAATGGAGATAATTATATTAAGAGAAGAAGGGGGGACCCTAAGCAGTAAAATGTACATATATATTGGATTAAGTCAATGCAAAAACAGGTCACAATAAGCAAAAAAGAAGAAAAAATAGATTAGTTGATTTTTGTTATCTACCAAAAAAAACTAGACATTAACTATTTTCTATTGTAAACTATTTCTTAGAAATGTTATGTCTTATATACCAATTAATTAAGAATAAATTGATGTCTGTACTATCCCTTTTATCTCGGAAATAGTTATTATTTTTACAAAACACTTTGCATTATTATTTCAAACAAGAAAAATAGATCTATCATTTTGACAGACTTAACACAGCAACTCTAATAGTGAAAATAATACCAAGAATAAACTAATTATTTCCGCTTTTATAAAATTAAACCCATCACAGTATCAAACCTGTCAAGTATCTTAGACAATTTCATTAAGCCTGATCTAATTAATCGTTATGAATAGCTTGGACAAAATTCCAGACAAAAACTACTCAAAAGTGTTTGAAAATTTATGTTCTCATATCCAATGGTAATGAGCTGCGCACGTGAAACTCGTCTCTTGAGTTTCTCGCCACTGAGCTAACTCTAATGAGCTGAACAATGGACTGCTCAATAAACTCAGTGGCACAGAAATACAAATGGAGCAATTTAGCTGTATCTCGTAATTATGTCAATGCTGGAAACAAAGGCAATGGAACGGGGAGACAAGCTTCTTGACGGTCATCTTCACAGTTTCCTCAATAATTCATGCGGATAGTTCTCAAAGAAAATTTAATTTCGTGTGATAATTATTTCTATTTTCGGAAGGGAACTATTCATCATTTTGTGGATTATACAGCTGTGAAGTGCGTTGCGTCGTTTGTGTTTAGAGTGGTGCTACTTGCGAAAAATGACCAATTATTCTTTTACTTTTTTTCTGGAAGCTAGAGGCTTGAGAAAAGAAAAAGAAGACAGTCATAATTGCTCCCCGAATTTAGGAATTTTTATGGAGTTCTTTCTAAAGTGTACAAAATTTGTAATAAAGTTGATGTAATATTCTGTTATAAATGTTGAAACGCTATTTATAGTAAGCTAGATAGTAAAATTTCACCTTTAAATGATACTGTGCTTTAACTAGTGAAGTACCATCATGTTCAGCGTTGTTTCTACCGTGTCGTGAGTACGAATCTTAGTGCCGCTAAATACTCACCGTGTAGAGGAGTTGATGTAAGAAATCTGTCTAGACGCAAATACCACGGAGTGGAGTGGAAGTTTAGAAAGTGGGTTGTTGTCTTGAAACTTGGACACCCCCAACTGAAAATCTGGTAACATATTTTCAACTCTGCCCATTCGGTATAGTGTTTGGTGACACTGACTGTTGTGCCGTAGGGCCTTGGTTTGAATCCCGGAGAAGACATGCATGTTTTTAAATGTATAGTGCCTTCGTGGCATGAGGGTACTACAAATGGTCGTCGAGCCGCAAATCCTCTCGGGAGGTTGGTGGAAGGGAAAGAGAGGTGGGAAGCCTCTGACCACATCAGGGTGTTCTCTCTCAAAAATTGGGGTGGAACCGAGCAAAATCGTACTGTCACCTGCATGGTGCTCAAAGCTAAGGCTAACGACAGGCGTAAAAATCTAGCCCTCTGCCACGATGAATTTCGTGGGCCTTGATCAGATATTACTGTCGATCAAGAGGCATAAGTACTCGTAACAACAACTCTTCTTTGGTACTTATGAAGCCCTAATTCTAACGTTATCTTGGAGTTTGAAGTATCATTATAGCAATGGGCTATTCATGCGGTTTTAAAGCTTTATTCCGTAATAAAACAAGAATCGTATTTTTTTTTATAAAATGATAATAGAGAGAGAAAATTCATAACGCAGTGATCTGGAATATATAAACCCTTTTGATCGAATAACCTTGTTCTTTAAGCATTATTTTATTTTTAACAAAGCTAAATAGTTAAATAAACAAAGATTAGAAATTGAAAAATGATTTCTATGATAAGAATTATTAGTAAGATTTATCTCTCACATGTGCTATCATAAGAATTATTATGCAATATATGTATCAGTTATTTAGATTAAATAACCTGTCTCTTTGTTTATGCTACTAAATCCACATTGCTAAGTGTGTGACTGTTATAAACTCAAGTTCCTACAAATAAGGGAAGAACTAATTCAAAAGTCGTGAGTGAGCAATAGCAGGATATGTCGTACTCATCCACATTGCATCGGGATTACTTTATTGGTCCAAATGGGTCAATGCGAGGGTCGCGTACATTGACCCACATTGACAGTTCACTCGGACCGGACCACTTCCAATACTCGAATTAGAGAGTTTGGAAGTGTATGATTGTGCGTGGGTTGATGCGATAGCTTAAGGAAACCAACCAATTGTTTCTTCCTTCAGCTTTCAATTACGAAACTGTTGTAGAATGGTAAGGGGAAACGAAACGACCTTCAGAATGAAGTTACTGATGCGGTTTGAAAACGGAAAGGTTGTTACGGGCATTAACCAGATGACCAATATCAAAAAGAAAGATGAACCGTGCTTTTGTAAGGCAATAATGAGCGGTAAATAAGTATGAGGGTAGGAAAAATCTAGTTTTTCTTATCGCGGATTAGTTTTTCACCCTACTGGAATAAATTAAAGAGGAAACTAATTGAGGTTTGATCGCTAACGAGTTAAAAATTTTAATTCTTTTCTTCTTGTTTCTGATTGAACAATTGATTGAACCGTGATCATATGAATAATGAAAGAATGTGATGAAAATGCTCTTCACAGGACAAAACAACAATAATAATGTTCTAACTTAAATGTTTTTAATTGAACATTATATCAACCACACTCGTTGACTGAGGGAGGGCCGTATTAAGTATAAATCTTAAGCCTAGTAGGCTGACATAGAGTAAGTGAGCATTTATTAACGTCGCACTTAAAGCAACAGGAGAGCTGTTGGATATGGATCTTGTAATTTCAAACCATTGTCAAGTGAAGTGGATGACACCTGAGCTGACACTCCCTTCTCATAACTCCCACACCACACCAACTTGAGGACTTTGATCCAAGACAAAGTTAACGAACATCAGCCCCTCTACACGAAGGGTCTTTAGTGGCATCAGGACTCGTACCTACAACACGATAACGACGGCCACGAGGTTGTTACTATGACTACAAGGCTACTGCGACTTCGACATAGAGTAGACTTAAAAATTTTTTACTTATTTTTCTCCTCAATATTGTTCTTTCTTTACTTATTGTTCTTAGCTTACTCCATACTGTCCTTTTCTTGCTATCTTTATAAGCACGTAATCGATCTTAAATTTAAAAAATAAATGCAATTAACAAATTGAGCTACATATTTTAAATGTTAAAATGAATTAACAAAAATTTCTGTTGCAATACATACTCGTATTACTCTTTAAATACTTTATTTCTTTTAAAAATGAGTGGCCGTCTTAGCCTACTGGTCAAGGTCACTGACCCATGCCCGGTATGTCATGAGTTCGAGCCTAGCACCGCTAAAGAGCGACCGTGGAGAGGGGGTGGTAGCATGTAAAATTTATCGAGGCTCAAGCGTCATCCCTTTGGTGTGGTTTGGAAAATCTGTTCCGTCGCCAAAAGCCCTCGAGTAGCTAAATAGTGTGACTTGAATATTCACTCGCACATTCTTTAAAAATGATGTAATCTTCTCTCTGTTCTAAAGAAAACGAGAAATCTTTAATGCTTCACAGCTTTCATTTATTTGCACGTATATATCGCAATGACTTCTGGAAAGTACGGCCAGTCACGTAACCGGTCATATTTTACTTTTAATCAAGTAAACGAAATTGCGTTCAGGCAGCCAAAAGAAGAAAACCGTTTTTGACACTTGGACTTCTCTAGAATAACACAATTACGAGTTATTCATGATATGATTGCTGGTTTCCTTTCTTTTTTTTATTGTGAAGGAGGAACTGGTCTCTGCTTTCCGGCCAGAGTTTTCATCGTTCAGAGCTATGGGATCACCTTCTTCAATTCTGAATTAACTAACATTTTGGTATCTTTAAAGGGGAAAAAATGAGTGCTTTTCTTGGGAAAGTAATATGGTTAAAATGTGTTTCGAAATATGACAGATGAGTCAATATATCAATACGTGATAATCTGTGTACGTGTCTATCAAAGAAACTAAACAATAAATCCTTATTAAACACGTTGCTTTGCAAGATCTCTTTTTAATGATCTTTTAAATAAAGCCTTTATTAATTCACATTGAGGTCATATTGTGTGTATCTTGTTTTATAAAATAAGTTAATTTTTTCACACACACACACACTAATATAACTGCTTTTATATTACTGAAATTCTAAAAATTTTGCCTTTTTTTTTTTTAAAAAAAATCGGTCCTTTTTTCAGAACATTTCCTGTAATCGAGAAAATTCCCGATTTAATTGCTGTAATTCCAAAACTTTTGAAGCATATCTCCATAGCAAATCTAGAACAGAAACTGGCAAATTCATTTTCAAATGGAAATTGTTTGATTGATTGATTATTAACGTCACATTATTCATTTTTTTTAACCCAAAATGCAGCAAAAAAGGCACGTTTTATTATTGTTTGTAACTATATATATAAACACCATATTAATTCCCGTCTTCACCACAAAAAAATGCCGGACTAATAGCATTTCAGTACCATACACGAGCTACATCCCCTTTTCAAAATACTTGCAATAAATGTGACACCATAAGATGTAACAATAAAGTGACACTAAATATCATAAATATTATCCATTTATACGCTTTTGCAAAATCACGGTTCCGAACGTAGTCGGATACCTTAAACAAACATAGTTGGTACTCAACAATTTATATTTTTCTCAGAGCACTGTTACATTTCTGGCGTCAATTTGTAATGTTAAAATTCCAATGTCGCTTAGACCTAAATTCTTGACATCTTCACCTTCATTCCTCACGTCATCTTTGTCATGTCCTTGCACTCTCTGATGTATTGCCTCTGCGGCCATAGGATGCTTCGTGTATTCTCCGTTATGTTTTATTCCCATAATTCGCCGAGTCATGTATTCTCGTCTACTCCACATAAATCGTTATTATTTCAGAAGGTTTTTCCCTCTCCGTGCGTAGAGATCGTTTTTCTTACATGATTTCGTTCGAATGAATTATTTAAAAGCTTTGTGCTTTATATTGTGAAGAGCAAAAAGTATCTGTACAGCGGATTTCACGATATATCTAGCATTATATTTGTGTGTTGGTGTGATTCTAAAAAATCCAAATGTTTTGACATTTGGTTCTGATAAATAAATTAGTGATGAGAGATTTAAATTATTGAAGGAACGATAAAATATTTGAAAAAAAATATATCAGTGAAGTGTGTTTGTAGAGCAATATCAGTTTGAGAAAATTGTGTATATGAATCACAATTCGAAATTTTCAGACTTATTTAATACATTTAAGTAAATTGAAAAGATAATTTAGAAAAAGAAGATATAATTTTTTCAGAAATGTATATAAATATTTGGTTTCGAGTGTTTTCTAGAATTTTACAAATGAGTACAAAGTTATTTATATGAGGGAATGCCTATTTTTTTAAAAATATTCTCATATTAATTTTTACATATATGTATTAAACATCAGTAATATTTGCTTATTTTTTACGCAGAGTTGTAGCTTTATTATTTTTCATTTAAACTCTATTCAAATTTTGTGTTAATCAGTTTTTTTAAGAGGTCAAAGCGGAAAATAACTATGAAAATTTGTATTCCACAAAACAATCATTAAAATACATTTTAAAAAATACACTATCAAAGATATATAGTAGCTAAAATAAAAGTAAATGTTAGAAAGGGTAGATTTTTTTTAGGAAGCCAATTAAATATAAACTATTTGAAGCAAACTGAATTTTTATTTGAGATATAAATTTTTACTAATCCATTTTGGATGGAAACTAAATTGTTTGTCAAAGAATATAATGAAACGTTTTAAAAGTAATTTTTCACTACAAAAAAGCATAAAGTCATTTTTATCTCTTGAAAGATTTTGAATTGATTTCTATAATTACATTATGCCATATGTTTTCCAAGAAAATATGCTGGGATTTTTTAGCTCAAAATCTCAATTAAATAAAGATATAATCCGTATAAATAATATATAAATAAACCTTATTTAATATTACTATCTAAGAAAATTTAAATATTTTGTTCTTCTTGAGCTTTATCAATAATTACGACGAAATTGCCAAAATTTTAGTTTTGATGATTCAATAGAGTAAGAGTAAAAAAAAAAACTTGCAACAAAATTAACGCAAGTATTATTTAAAAAAAAACCACACAAAAAAAAAATTTTGGAGGAAAAACAAAACAAAAAAAAAAGCTTCCTCAAACATCCTAGAGAGAAAATTCGTTTTTAGCAAAACTAAATAAGTAAAGTAGCTATTTCCTTATATATATTGTGTGTGTGTGTTTTACTTGATTTAATAAATTAACTTAGCTAAAACTAAATAAGTAAATAGCAGAGCATAGTTTTGTTTTATAAGAATGAGTACTCATTTTTTAAAATTAAGAGCTGCTCCTCAGTATTTGAATTTAACGGAAAAACAAAACGAATTAGATTAAAATCCTACTTCGATTCATTGATTGCTAGTTGAAGTCTCATTTCGAAGCAATGCGAGGGATAAATCATATTTCTCGAAAGATTAGATCTTTCCTACATTTAATAATGGTGTAAAAGTTACAACCTAAAGTGTAAGATATCGGAAAATTTTTACCATCCGTTTAAAAGCTACAGCAGCAAAATGTTTTATTAATTAGAATTTAAAATCAGTCTTATAATTGATTTCATATTCTGGAATCAATTCGATAATTATACGACAATATTATTTTTATTTTCTGAGCAATTGAGTTATACGCACTCTAAATTGGATAAAATAAATTAGAATAAAGTTAGTATCATTTCATTTTTGTAATGATGAAAAGTATTCACAAGAAAATTCAGAATTCGTATGTCTTACGTTGTAAAATTATAAAATCAGGGTTTGAAAAAACTATGCGACTCATTTTTGGTAAGATAGATTGTTTATTAGCTTCCCTCTCTGAAACAACACAAGAGCTATTGGCAATGGCCTCTTAATATTGATCCCCCGCCAAGTTACAAAAAGGACACCTGACCTAGAATCCCACTCTCCAAACATCTACACCACGTCAACGTGAGACTAGTCTTGAAGGCTGCGACAATCGAGAGATAATGTCGAATCGTGCTTTTGAATCCTAGGGTAACTGAAGATCTACAGTGTAGAGGAGCTAATGCACGCTTTGAATCTGTCGAGCCTCAAAATTCTTTCGTTGGCTTTGTGTGAACATTTCAGGAATTGAATGACAGCTAGGTGTCGTTGTTACTGATGCCACCTGAGTGGCAAAGGCCAGATCGAGGCCCAAGAAATTCATCATGGCAAAGGGCTAAGTGACGCCTGTCGTTAGCCGTAGCTTTGAGCACCATACATGTGACAGTATGATTTGGCTCGTTTCCACCCGATTCCATTCCCATTCCCCATCTCTTCCCCTTCCACCAACCACACGAGAGAACTTACGGCTCGACGGCTATTTATAGTGCCACGATGGCACTATACATTTACAAACATCCATGTCTTCTCTGGGATTCGAACCCAGACCCTACGACACAGCAGTCAGCGTGTTGGAGGTTCAAAACTAATAAGGTCGAGGTTTCTAATAGTCCTTTTGCCGTGAAGGGGAGCGATGCACGTTAAATCTGTCAAGAGCTCAAACATCCTCCCGTTGGTGTGGTGTGGTAGTTAAGAGAGGTGGTGCCAGCTCAGGTATCGTCCTCGTCACTTGATCATGGTTCCAAATTACGAGGTCCGTCGCCAAAAGCCCTCGTGTAGCTGCACAGTGCGACGTTAATATTCACTCACTCACTCACTAATAGCCCTTTCGTTGCTTTAGAGAGCGATGCTATTACAAAATCAAATATATCGAGACTATTATCTAAGGCACGGTAAAATCAATATATTCGCGCCATTAGTACATTTTTGTCAAATTTCTCATTTTCCGTTTCTACTAACATTTACAAATTTAGTTTGATCGAAAAAATATGATGCCAGCTTTATTTATAGTTTATTTGATATTCAAACAAAATACAGAAATTCCGAAACCTAAGGTTTTGTACTTTATTTTTATCTATTCCACACATTCACAATAATATACTACTTGTTTTGAAATAACATTATAGTGACAAGATGTTTTATATTGTTTAAGTCCTTCCTTAATCTAGAATATATTTTCAAGGAAAATATGCAAATTTATGTTTTGTAACACTTAAAAAAATTAGATTTTAGACCATTTAAAACAACATTATGCGTGATGCCATTCGTATTTTTAAACTCGTAACAAAATAAGGTTAGAATTTATTTACAGGTAAAATATGTTACCACAGATTTAGAAACAATATTCACGAATCATTCACACACACATTATTAAGCTTAAGACGTTCATGTCTTGAATGTTATGAAAATCCAAAACAAATTGTTTAACCCATATATGGGAAGGTCCTTCTGTAAAAGAAGAAAAAAAGTGTGGGTGTAAAGATTACTTATTATTCAATTTCAGCCCTTCGAAGAAGTCATGCGTACACATTAGAAGTCGGAGGTTCTTCTCATCCTCAGTTTAATATTTTTAAAATGTGAGTTCCGATTTAGTAATGAAACTTCCTGGATGAAAATAACACTGGTCTAACTTCCGTTTGGAAAACCCACGATTGAGCAAAAAGAATGATGTCATTATTTAATTCTTAAGACAAAACAAAACAGAGAACGCGAAAGGATTATGTTTTCCCATTACCTCATTTAGAATGTTTTAATTTGACAGCTATTCAACACTTAGCGATTTCGAAAGCAATATTTTGTTTCAAAGTGGATTTCGAAAGTGAGTCAGTTGACATTTAACCTCTTGAGCATCGTTAATGATATTTCCAGTTATTTAGAGAATCACGCTTTCCTTATTTATTCCGCGTCCAAAAAAAAAAAAACTTTGTAGGAAGGAGAAGCCGGAATTATATTTTTAGGCCTGCCGAATTTTTGTTTGCGATAATAATCAATATAACAACGAATCTATTTTCTCTACTTATTTTTACCAATTAAATAATTCTATTTTGTTAATTTAATCGCTTGTACTAACTAATTATATATAAAAGAGGAAATATTATTATATAATGATTTATCTGTAACATTATATCAAACAGATAATATGATTGGGCACAATAGTTAAAATAATTTTATATGATTTTTAATGAACGGGAAATTTATAAATAATTTGTTTCTTATCTTTATAGATATCTTTAAATTTATCTGAAGCGAATTCGAAATTTTTTTAGAATTCTCATAATGCAAACAGATAGTTCAATTACTTTAACTAGTGATTTTCAGATAAATTTGAGGCGAATTCGAAAATTTATGGGAGAAGAATTCTTATAAGGGATATAGATAAGTTTAATTCCTTAAAATAGATATCTTTGAATAAATTTGACGTAAATATTTTAAAGAGAATTCAAATATTTATGAAGAAATAATACTTATAATATGCAAAAAAGGAGTTGTTTTATATAGGTTTTAACCAAAAAAAAAAAAAAAAAAAAGATTTTTTATAAATATTGTTATTATTATTTATTATTTTGCTAAAAGAAATTTCAAAGCGACCTCCCTGCTGGTTTTTTCCTTCTTAAAATATAAAATAGAACAAACGGTCGTGAATGATATACATACTATACAAATCAAAGTGTTGAATATATTTTTATTTATTTAAAATAATTTAAATTCAAATTCGGATGGATCGTGACTTAAAACTTTAATTTATTGTTGTTTTGTTAAATGTTCTTGCAAAAGAAGGATAAAAGCTAGACATGCATTATGTAGTCTGGTTTGAAATATTCTAATGTGATTATCATAGTATTTTGAATTCATGGAATGAAAGCTTCGAAAATTCTCAAGATGTGTTTAAATTTAATTTACGGGTTTGCTTTTGTCTTTTGTTGTCAGATTACTTGTAAAATTTGTTAAAATAAATATTTATTTTTATACCTTTTGGATGAAGATGGCGCATATCTGTCTTCAGTTTCTTTTCTTTTCTCTTTTTTTTTAAAAATTTTTTGTTTATAAACTAAGAAACTATGTATTGAAAAATAAATTTCTGATACAGTGTTTATGTAACCGATTTTCTGTTTGAATGTGTCGTTAGGATAGATTAATAAGAAAAGAACGATTAACACAACCTACCTCTGATAAAAAAAAAATGACCTGTGACAAAGAGTGCATAAAAACGTTGTTATTAAATAAATTAAAACTATTCAGAACCGGTGATTTTTTCATCTATGAACTCTACGAGAAAGACCAGCTAAATATTTTGCAAAATGCAAGAGTGGGGTACAAAAAAAGAGCGCGCGAAAAATAGTATTCAATATAAGTACAATGACAGTATTAAACTAAAAGGACTTACTATCTTGGTTTTGAAATTAAGTTGTTTATACATCAAAATGGTAGTTACAGAATTTAAAAAGTATTTTTTTTTAGTGAAAAAAATAATTAATTTATGAGAAACATGTATGAATTATGAACTCTTAAGAAGAAAAATCCCAAGAACCTTTTTTTTTATTACCAGAAATAGTAGTTCCCTGTTATGGTAGCCAACATTAAAAAAGTAACTGTTCAAATCTAGTTCAAATGAACTCGAAGACTGTATTAATAGTAGTCTTAAGTAAATTTCAAAACATAAAGGAAGAAATTCAAAACCAAGCACGAATACTGAATGCTTAGAATATTATAAAAAAAAGTCGAATGAAACTTAGGTAGTTTTAATGCAACGTCGTGTGAGGCGTTTTTATTTATCACACTTTATCTAGTGTGATTTTGTTCTGTTCTTTAAATTTTTCTTCTCCCAGTGCATTCATTTCCTGAAGTTGTTTATGTTAATATACCAAGAAAGGAAGAGAGTGAAGTACATCTGCTGGTGTTATGACAGTATTCTTAGACGCGGTGGAAAGGAAAGCTTATTGAAATTCTGGGATATATTAGTTTGGACTTACTGTGTAGTAATTGACGTGAATTTGACTTAGAATATACCTATCTGGATTTAAGATTAATTGCCATTACACTAATTAATTTAGTGGCAATTTGCATTTGTATGTTTTTTCCACTTTTGTTACGTTCATTCTTCAATTCTTTACTTTAAGCCGAGATTTTTTTTTATACCATTCAAGCAAGTTATACAACTCAAGCACTTATAAATTAAGTACTAATTTATTATGAATACTTTAGGGATTAATTTATTGTTTTATTAACTTATGAATTTATTTCTGAATAATTATTTCTCTAGTATGAATTTTAATCAATAAATAAATTCTTAAAATTTTACAATATACCGAGAATTTTATGAAGCTGAAAAGTTTGTGAATTAATTTATTTTTTTATGAATTATTTATTTATTACTAATTAATTATCAATTACTTTATGAATTATTTATTTATTACGAATTAATTATGAATTATTTTATAAGTTAATTATTATGCTTATTCTTAATTATTTTTGCCTTAAGCGAAAGTTTGTTTTTATTACAACACTCAAGCCGAAGAATTTATGAAATAATTATTTGCTAATTAATTATGAATGTTTTATAAATTAATTTATTATTATTTTACTTCATTAGAGTTTCGACTTTATAATTTATTTATTTTAAATTAATTGTGAATTATTTTATGAATTGTTATGTTAATTCTCCAATTATTTACTTTAAGGTAGCGTTCTTCAAACTATGGGGCACGACCTTTAGGGGAGCATAACTCTACAAGGAGGTGCGAGTATATCGAAAAGTCGAAAAGAAAAGATTATTTTAAAAATTAATTTACTGAAAGAAAGCAAAACAAAATACATTCGGACATAATGAAAAATTTACACATTTACACTGATATAATACACTTATATATAAATGTATCAGTACTGCACAATGTGTACTTCATATAATTAATTTAACACTACTAAGTTGAGAACAAGTTTAATAATTACCAGTGACTCTATGAGCATGTCATGAAATGATACACAAAATTTAACACTTATCTTGACAATTTGTATGGTTTATAATTAAATTCGTATTGTAGTTTTACGTCAAAGTAGTATATTATTATTGAATTCAATATACATTGTTATTGTATTTAGGGAGGGCGATGAAAATTGTGATTGAAAATTGGATCGCAAGTATAGAAAGTTTAAAAAGCACTGCCTTAAGTTTAAGTTTATTTTTGTCATACCACTCAAGCTGAAAATTTTATGAATAAATCATTTAATTAAAAGAGAGAGAGAGAGAGAAAATATGCAGCTTTCTCTTTCTCCTTTTTAAGTGAGTGTCTAGCTTCTAAAATTCTAGATTAATTAAATTAAAAATTAAACTTAAAAACCTCGTAGTAGAGTATATGCAGGTATTCTAAGAAAAATTAAACAAACAATTCTCTACTAGAGAAAAAAATTCAAAACTTTTTTTTTTTATCTTTTTACCTTTCAAAGTCAAATCTAGTCGATTTTTGGTTCACCTTTAAAGTTTCACTTCTAAGATGTCTCGGACACTATTGTTTTTTTTAAAAAAACAATTTTTCGGTTTTAAAAATACGAAGCAATAGCTTCACAAATATTTCTGATAATAATGAATGAAGCGAAAATTTTCAGCAATTTCGAAAAAATTAAAATCAGTAGAGGCAAAAATAAAAAGAAAAGAACTATTTTGCTTGCAATAAAAAAGGAAGAAGAAACTCAACAGCTTTGAACAATTTAAAAATAAAATTTGTCTTTGTGTTTCTTCCAGTCTAAGTTATTCCGAAGGGTCGGCACCAGAACCATGTTCTAAGAATTGAATGCAATCGCAATTCCTTCGAAATGGATGACATTTTCAACCAATAACATGTTCCATCAGTAATGACATTTTGAGTCTACAACTCGCAAAACGAACAAAGATGCGCATGATTGGTTATAAGAATGTCCTTAGAAGACAGTGAATAGAAATTCTAACCTGTAAAGAAAATATACAGAGAAAAAAAAAGATTTGAGAACGTGATATTGCATATCCAATTGCTGTTCAAACTGGTCTCCAGTCTTGCCGATTTCTGAAAAGTCAGTTCAACAAAAACAACAAAAGTCTGATTCAACATCTTTTGGAAAAAAAAAAGAACTACGGAAAGTAATAGATGATAGGAAGCAATAGAGAGAAAGAGAGTCTAATAGAGGAAGAGAAGTTGCGAAATGAAGAAAAGTGTTTCCTGGTGAGCAAAGGTGAGAAAATTATCAATCTAGAAGAAATGAAAAATCAAATAACATTTTAAAACATTTTAAGCAAAATATTTAAGGTATAAAGATAAATAAAATTATTATCTCTATAAATAATTATTTATATCTTTATTCCTCACGCCTTACAGATTTTCTAACACATTTTGATCATAAAAAAATTAGTAAAGATGATGTCTTATAAAAGATAAAGATAATCGAGTCTTATTTACGAGATAACTACTTTCAAATATTTATTTTGAATATCTGATTTTAAGTGTATTACTGCAATACTTTTTGCTGGTTCTATCTCAATTTCCAGCACACATAAATATTTTATGCTAACAAATAATATATATATATATACAGTCGGACGTTTATTTAACGAAGTCGTTAAATCCCGAAAAAAGTTCGTTATATGGAAAATTCGTTATATACTTCACCATTCAATATACTTTATAAACCACATAAAACAAATTTTAAGTTCATAAACACTATATATTGAAAAAATTAATTATTCACGCCTTTTTATAAATTAATATCTATTTTTATATATATATTTTACCCATCAAAAAAAGAAAAACTGTAGGGAAAAGAAGAAAAAAGAATGTTAAGGAATACACTGTAGTTTCAACATTATTAGAAAATAATTTTTATTAAAATTAATGTATTTTAAGGATATTTTGTAATTTAAAGTAACATAGATATTGGTATTTTAAACATACATTATTTTATAACTAAATTGTTGAAAGAGAGAAGAACGTGAAATGTCTAGAAATACTTTAAAATAGGGAGAAAAAGAATTGAATCACAAGAGAAAAGATTGGTTATATAGAAAATGCACTTCGCTATTGAGAGGCTATTTTACGAAAAAAATCGTGAAATGTTCTTGGTTCCAGAAAAAAGTTCGCTCTATAGAAAAATTCGCAATATAGAGGTTCTTAATATGGAGGTTCGATTGTGTATATATATACAGTAAAATGCTTAGAATTTTAAAAGATAAAATAAATACTTCTTCCCTTACATATATAATAATTTTTATTATTACAATAATAGCTATAACAATTTTTCTACTAAAAAGATTCTTGGGTGAGGTTTAAAATTACGTGGTCAATCGCCCTAATGTAGCTTCAAAGTGCAACATTAATAAACACGCTCACTTCTAGAACGGTTATCTTCACTTCTTCACTACCATCCTCTGTGAGAATTAAGAAAATGACGCACCTCCTCAGATGTCACTGTCACTTGACCGTGACTCGTCTCTCAACCTTGCATCGAAATTGCACTGTTGGCCATAAAAATTGTTAACACCCGGAGGGGAAGCAAGTAACGAAACTTTACTTGTTGTATCGATACAGCACAATAAGAAGGAAACATGGCTAAATTTGTAGGAAATTCGGAGGTATGCAGGATCCGAAATTTATGCTTCCGCCTTCGACAGTTAAAATGGCTTTAATCTGGCTGGAAATCGAGTCGAACTTGAATGACAGATACAGTAAGTCGTTCATATTGCTTGTTTCAAGTATATACATAACATCATCGCTCTTAGTGGCTCGAGAGCGATCCCTTCTTTCTGCAGCCAAAGATCAGATGTTTTTAATAGGAGAGAGATCTGGAGAACGTGTCGACCTGGAAAACAGTCAAACACCCTATGCTTCATGGTAGGTCAGAACACGACAGACTGTTATTTTGTTAAAAAGGGACATCTGTGTTCCCCTGGCCATAAGATTTGAGAAATGTAACTTCAAATTATTGTCAACGTGAACGAGAGGTGTTCATGTCGTGTACCCAATAGCCGCCCATCCCATCACACTTGGGCCAAGTTCAGCATGGCGATATGCAATAGTATGCAGTCTGTCCTTCTCCAGACATCGTTGCACTGTAATTGCGGATAGTTGCCCTGCTGTAAACAAGATTATTTCTCGACTCAAGGTCCCCGATATGGCTGTACGATCCTGCATGTTTGACTTGACAACACGTCTAGCTTTTCAGGCGTTAGTGGTGGGAGGACGTTGAGATCCTACATGGTGTGCATTATGACCCTCCTGAATCCATGGATTCGGTATTCACATGACAATCGTTCGATTCCAACTAATGAGAGTAGAAACATTATGGATCGATAAACCGTACTCTCTATAGGCCAAGATCCCACCGCCATCGAATTCTGATACGTGCTGTCGCGAATTCTCCTTCTTATACGAGGAGTAACGTGACCTTTTCACATGTAACGAACATTTTATTGTGATTTCCGAAAGGAAAACCCTCTGCGTAACTTTCCTTTTATACAAAGTTTGAGATGCCATTTCTCCCTCTTGCATCGTTCAATTGCGCTTAAAAGCAAATTATTTGCTTATCCCGAAATTTTCTTCCTTTCTTGCGAATTCGACGTTTGCATCACGCCTCTTTCATGGTGTTGGAATTTTAATTGCTACAATTTGCTCTCGTATTATTTTCGGATGACGCGTATATCTCAAATTTACAATTATTTAACTGACTGTCGTCGTGATGGAGGGAA
>BMAV01006263.1:348350-361513 GCA_019973955.1 Trichonephila inaurata madagascariensis | reverse complement strand
TATTTAAATATGTATTTTCATCAGCAATCACCCCAAATCTGCGGCATCGAAATAAATCACCAGAAAAACACTGCTCTAAATACTGAAAACCGCATACTAAAGGGAATAAAATTGGCCCACTTCTTTCCACGTTGAGTGATCTGCGGTAAAGAAAAAAATTAATCATAGCTCTCCTATTGGTAAAACTAGATGTTAAATAAAAAGGCTTTAAATCTGTCACATCGTAAATAACCAACAATATCAGCAGAACAAATGGGATATCCCTGCCGAGGTCATTCTTTACTAACCTCAGTCATGATCTCAACCGCTTCGACCCACGTTCGAATAGGGAGGATAACTAAACATTGTGGATGCTTCATTAATAGAACACTTTTAACCCTTTCATTGAGTTGATGTTACTCCGACGCCCTTTTACGATACACGCCCCCCTTTTCAATCGTTTCTTTTTGTTTTAAAAAAATATCTCCTCCCTCCGCAGATTGAAAAGCTTCTTGAGAGTAGCTCCGGGTTGAATGGCAAGATCTCAATCGATCTCTCATTGGTGCTGAAGTTCTGTTTCAGTGAGTCTTTTCAATTACACTCGATGAAGAAAGTAAGCGAAAGAAGAACATTGAAAGCAGTCATGGCAGTTTGAGTTTGCCATCTTTGTATCGGCATGTTATGGACTGAAAGGAAGATGAGTAACGGTATGGTTAGAAGTTCTAGTTTTGCCATCTTATATGCGATATGATCTAAATATTTCAATAAACAAATTTTGGGTTAAAATGAAAAAGAATTTTAGGGCAGTTTAAAAATGCTTAGTCTACCATCTTTTACTCAATATACTTTAGAGTGAGGAGGAGTAATTCAATTGATTGGTTTTTGAAATAACACTAAGGTAAAGCCACTAAATAAGCTGTGCAGAATGATCCGGGATCAATTCTTTAAGAAAATATCAAATATGTATCAAGGATACTAATTATGAACGAAAGATGAAAAAATAATAGCTTCAGTTTGCTATCGACCGCCTAATGTGAACTAAATAGAAATGGAAAATAACAATAAATAAACAATGAAGTGGTTCATGATTCGCTTGATTCATTGTAGTTTGAAATAAAAATGAAAAATGTGTTGTTGAAGTTTTACATATAGAAGTAAGCAAATTGGATATAGATATCAGTACAAATAACAGAACAATCTCAACTTGAAACTGGGACAAGTATAATAGGAAATCAATGCAGAGAAAAAGTATCTTAAGTCTGTAGTGTATAAATTTACTTACTTTGAACGTATAACTAATAAGGATATAATATTCACTCTCATTTTCTCCCGTTACATTTAAAATCCCCAGTGGTGGAGTGGTAGCGTATCGAGCTTCCACACCACAAGTCCGGGTTCTATTCCCGGGCTGGGCAAGGTCTACTCAACCTTTCATCCCTATTGCAGTGGATCGATAAATGAGTGCCATGCTTGCTTGGGGACAAACACTGGGGGTCTCGCTTCAGATTGACCACCTGGTAGAGACATGTGCTCATGCACCTCAGCGCCCAATGGTCACGCATACTGGGATGGGCACAGTAGACTCTGGCCCTCATAGGCAGTTGTGCCACTGAGTTTGAGTTTTTACAAATAAAATCAAAATAAAAGAATAAAAATGCGGTAAAAGTTGCAGTTAAATATTTTTCCCCCAACAAGAACTTAGACGAGAAACAAGATGAGTAAAATGCCTATCAATTTTGACTTGTCACAATTTTCACTCTATATTTTAACTAAAAATATAAAAAGTTTTTTTTTAACTACTGTAAAATAACTAGAGATAGTGAAAGAGGAAGAAGCAGCTTTGAATAATTCCAGGCTGCTCTTAGCGTCACCAGAAAAAAACAATAAAGATAATAAACAAGCATGAAGTATTTTTAGGAACAAACTATTATCTATTGTTTTACTTCTAATATCGAAGTGGTCCTACATTTGTTGTCAATATGGTTTTAAAGAATATGTTATCCCTTTTTCTTACCTAATAACTCGAAAGTTTTTATATCTATCGCGTAACAATAAATCAAGGTTATTATTTTTTCTAGAATGCTTGGGTTGATAATTATGACCAGGTTTGCTCCAGGGAATATAGCTAAGACTAATAAATATCTCATGTCAGTTAGACACAAATGATAATTTCTGACATATTACTTTTCACTCAATTAAAAAAATCCATCAAATTGTTACTTAACATGTATATTTATTTACCCTTAGAATGAGAAAAATATCCTAGCTTTTTACGCATTTGAAGAGGTTATTTTTGGTTTTGTACTATTGCAGAATGTATGTGCTTTTTGTAAAGTATTAAATAATACGTCCAATTTCTGTAAAAATGCTTTTTATATAAGGTTAAAATCAAAACAGAAATTTAGATTGATGTCTGTATATTTCTATGAATTAGCAACCTGGAAAAAGGTGTATTTTAGTTATAAAATTCCGAAATAAAAATTAAATGAGTTGAATACACTTCAGTATTTAAACAGTATTAAGTTTCTTGAGTATTATTAGGAAATAAAATGAAAATATGGATGGGGTAATTAGTTAAAAGTAATTTCAAGCACTGTGACTATTAACATCTACTACGTGCATTCCAGGTATTACTCTCTGTTAGGATGGCCTTATATAATTCATGACAGGTACTTCAAAATCTCATATGAATTCAACACAAAAAATCAACTACAAGATACTAAAACAAAAGTAACTCTTCACTTTTAACCCTTTATACAGCATTTTTTTTCCTAGTGATTCGTTAACTGTTTTTGAGAATGAGATTGATTTTAGAAAGGAAATTCATTTAATTTATTCAGTAAAGCTAAATTTATTAAGACACGTTTCTTCGGCAGAAAATAAGGTCACCATCGTCTCAATAGCCTGTTACTGAAAGATAGGACATTTTATGCTTTCAATTCTTTTTACATTTCTCTACATGAAACTTATAACATATTTTATAAATACTATAATCTGAAAAGGGAATTGCAAAATAAGTAAAATTTATATTCGTAGATGATAGTGAAACCGAGAATTTATACATCCATATTACTTTCTATGAAATTTATGAAAACAAGGATCAACATGTAGTAAATACCACAAATATACAAAATATGTTTTGTAAATAAATATAGGAATGTAATATGAAGTACTTGCAAATTAAATAGAGGAAAATGATGCAGAAATTAGATTGATGAAGTTGATGGTAAGTATACTTACACAGACTCTCATAAAGGGTTAAGTAAATTATGTTATATTAAAAATTATCTTCAGCATTTCATAAAATGTTAGTTCATTCAATTCCTAATATTAGGTCACACACCCCCTGTATATATATATATCTTATTCCAATTTTCAGTCGTTAATAAAATACTTTTTAATCATCCACTGAAGTTCAAATGCATTTTTTAAAACTTGTAGTGGATGACACGATGTTAATGCAGTTTTTTCAAATATTCATTCATTAATTAAATTTAATTAACTAAAATAAAAATTTTCTTTGTTGACCGAAGTAAGAATTGACTTTAAAAAATATTTTTTTATATTACTTGTTTTTATATTAACTCTCTATTATACCTTTTTTAGTTAGTTTGTTTTTTCCTTTCAGATTCAGCTCTTCTAGATAATTTTGACTAATGTTTTGACCCCTAACTACTATAAATAGGCCAGGACATTCTCAAGCCATAAATTCATCACTGAGACATAATATTAAAAAAGTGAATTATATTTTCTTAGCCTTAACGGGTCCTGAGAATTGGTGTCGTAATATGGACCCCCCATTTCGCGAAGCTTTTCATATATTTGCTGACAAGGGTCCCAACGACATTTCTGTTGAAGAAGGCGGCGAAAACTATGTTGGTCTAACAGTCAAGCAGAAATAAGCCGACCTTTGTTCCTCACGATTAGCAGATACCGGGAAATTCCAAGAACGACAGCTGTCAGAACATTCGACTTCCCGAAAAAATTGAGGAGGAGTTACTATTCCTCCCCCTCCCTCCCCCTTTTTCTTTCGCTTTATTTCCACAGATTTGTTGTTCCTTTTTTTTTTTTGTACTATAGTCTTGAAAAGTGACTTAAGGTGCTGGTTTGTTTTCATTCATGGGCGAGCCTTTGAGACATTTGCATATTGAGATGATTGTTAAAGTGGTGTGCAAATTTAACAACCTTTTCCAACGAATACTTGTTCGGCAAGATAAATTTTCTTTTTGATAAATGGCAACTCTCATTTTAGCGTATTTTTTTATTTTCATTATTTTCTCACGAAATAAACCTACCTACAATTCCAAATGCCGCATTTCCACAAAAATTCAGTAAAGGGGGCTTTCAATTTTGCTACAAAAGACACATTGGTATTTATTTCGGGGAAATTCTTGTACATTCTATGAAGAAAAATTTTATTTCAAATTATATTTTCTTTCGAGTTAATCATACTTAATTTCAGAACAATTAGAAAGAGAGAGAGAAAAAAGCGCTCTCTAGAAGGATTTTGGATTTTTATTCACTAATCCTCTATTTCTTTTTCCACTTGCTTTCTGTATCAATTAAACGAAACATTTAGCTATTTGTATGTTATTTTGATCATTTAGAATGTTAAAAACAGAGCACGCGCAGTAAAATAAATTAAAAAATTTCACTTTATTTTTTTCCCCCACAAATACATAAATCTTATTCAAGGATATTTACTTGGAAAAGTTCAATCACGTATTTTAACTGTGGAAACCATTGACAACTTTGATGCTATAAAAAGATTTCCAGTTTTAATCAAAATAACTATAATTTTCCAGTCTTCTGTTTATTAAAGTGTTTTGCTTAATGGTTACTACAATTGGACTTTAATAATAATTCGAAAACAAGAAATTTCATTTAAAAAAAATGAAAAATTGGGGAAGAGTGGGGAATGAAGGGGGAAAAACGGTTTGACAATAAAATTTAGATCTTTTGCACTAAAGCTTGTACATGATCTTTCAAAGTAATGAAACAAGCATTACAAAGTGCTACATATGAAGCAAGCATTATATGAAATACTAAATATGAAACAAGCCTTATAAAGTATTAAATATGAAACAAGCCTTATAAAATATTAAATAGGAAACAAGCATTATAAAATATTAAAAATGAAACAAGCATTATAAAATACTAAATATTACGAAGCTATTTTTAAGGTTAAAATAATAGAAAATGAATTATATATTTAGTAAATAATAGTGTAATTTTAAAATCAAAATTTAAACACAATTATTACGAAAAAATAATAAAAAGTGCTTAAAATTATACATGAAATTTAGACCGCATAGGCTCTGTTTGAGATCAGAAATCTAAAATTCCCGAGGAAAAATATAAATACGGAAAATGTAGCCAATATATATATATGATGCATCAAAAATATTATATAAGTATTACTGTCTGACGATGAAAACATACTCCATCATATTATTCAGTTGTCTTAGCTTTGAAACGACTATTATGATTTAAAAGAGAAATAAGCTCTAAAAGTTTTTCCAAGTTAATATCCTTATGGAAGCCGGAGAAATAAAACTACACAAGAATAACTGCGCAATTTTTAGAATGTTTCCGTAAATTGAATTGAGCATTGAACCCAAGTTGATTGTTCCGATCTTGTAAGTTACGAAGAATAATTCTGTGGTATTTTATGTTTGCAATAATATAAAATAACTTCTTTCCTTCGCCTCCTATCTGAATTCTGATCTAAGGATTTCGAGAAAACTTCTGTAAGTGCGCTCTGACATGGTGATGGAATTGAAGATATCTCAATTGTGTCTTTTCATTTCTTCCTGAAAGAAATGCATAAAAATAATAATTTTACAATTGATCCTCCCATATTATCATGTTTTCATTATTTTATTGCTTTCTTTATTCAATTTTAAGAAATAGAATCTAAATTTGAATATATTTTATTGATAGAAAAAAATGTTTTAAAATTAAAGCCAGTTTCTAACTCTTTTGTAAAGCAGAAAATGCAGCCTTTTTCAATGCACTACTCATTTATCTTTGATCGATCCAATTTTATTTTGTGAATACATTTTGTTTTCTTCACTTTAATGCAAAATAGATTTTGAGCTCCATTTTTGAAACTGAAAAACTTCATTTTTGGAGTAAGTTTCTTAAGATTAATACGTAACATAATAAAGGGTTATATGTAATGACACATCATGAGAATTGGTGTCGCCCATAGATGTTACTAATAAAGTCAATACTTTCCTGTCTTTTTTTCCCGAGTCAAAGAGCATAGAGTTTTAACTAATCTTTTCCTAACCCATTTAAATTACTGTGTAATAATTGTACTAAAAACTAATAAACATTTGGGAAAACTGAAATTGCGATTATTATGAAATACTCCAACAGTCAAAAGTGATGTAAAATTAAATTCAAGTTAGGCATCATTGTTAAATTCAATTTTCTTCCGTTCTTCACTTCAGAATGTGCAGAATAACATTCTTAAAGGTTTTTATTTTGGGGGAACGGGAGGGGGGAGAAGAAGTTTTTTTCTAGATATCTTCTATAACGTAGCGACGTTTTCAGAAATTAGGTTTTACAAGTGGACATAATGAAACAATGCAAAAAATTAGATCTTAGAACAGTTTACTGTGTAAATTTACGCGTGATTATAATTGGTTACGTAGATAAAAAATTTTAAAATAGGTTTATATATATATATTGTTACGGTATAGAATCACAAATAACCATTCTGAAATCATATCTTTAAAGGGGAACAACTGATACGGCTTACAACTCTCTCACCCCTCTATGGGTATATGTATCATAAATAGGATTTAGATCTTTTTTTTCCAACATTAGAAAAGGCCAACCTTAAAAGTTTCTGGTGTTCTGTACAGTATTAGGACAAAATTTCCATAATATTCCATCGGTAAACCTCTTGCCCCTTTAAACTTTATTTGTATTACTTCTCCATTATTTGAAAAATATGAGTCTTTCGATATTTTTCTCACTTGTTCTCTTAATATGACTCTTATATTCACTCTTGATTATTGATATCATACTGCTCTCTCTCTCTCTCTCTCTCTCTCACACACACACACACATGCTCTTATTAGGAGGTCCATTTCCAAGATTTTACGAGAATATTCAAAAATAAATTTACCCTTCTTCACAATTTCAAGTTCTTTCTTAAATTTAAGCAATTTTTCAGTCCTACAGGAATAAATCGCAAGTATTTTAGAAACTTTAATTTCTGCTATGATCTCAATCGATTTTTTCTAATATACAATATATTTCATACTTCATCACCTGTAATTTAATGCCAGTTAGATTTTCAGCTTTCTGTAATAATCCATTTTTTCCTAGGATAATTAATTCCAGATTAATGGAACCAAAAATTTTTTAAAATGAGTTTCCCCCCTCCGTTCCACATCCCCAAGAAGATGTACAGTTTCTGGGTGGAGAAATCTTAACAATAGACTTTTTATGTTTTTATTACTTACAAACACGCACTTTTGGATCTATTTTTGGATTTATTTTTAGAGTTAAATGATTTTTATGAAAAATTTAGTTAGATGAATCTTTTGCTCTAATTGTCGTTGATGTTGCAAGTCAGTGGCGCCCACAGGGATTTTTCAAGGGATGAGTTGAAGGTCGAGAGTCCACGATTCTCGTATCATATCCTAATACACCTCGACTGTCGGGAATAAAAAGCAGTAAAATATTGAATATATAATTAACACTAATTAATAAAATAAATTATTAATAACAAATACTTAATTAAATTTTACGTACTATATATATATGGGCAGGTCTGGTTGCCAGAATGAAAGAAGAACGAACCACTAAAAAAGTCTTCAATGCTCAATTAACTGGCGCATGAAGAAAAAGCAGGCCAAATCCTAGATGGATAAATGGCCAAGAAAAAGATCTCCTAGTTTTGAGAACTAAGAATTGGAGAACACTAGCAGGAAGAAGGCTCGCCTGGAAAAGGCTTCCTGAGAAGGCCAAGGTCCACCCTGGGCTGTCGAGCCACTGAGGAAGGAAGAAAGGAAGGATATATATATAGGATTATAATCAATCGAAAAAAAAATAAAGGTTGGTGTGTGCCCAATTGTTGCAAGTATATAAAAGTTTAGCCAGTCTTGTATTCATTTTCTTTTCTCTGGTATAAATTCACATGGTGCAATCTGAGATTTCACGATCAGGATTTACGCTTTTAATCTCCGAATTCAGCTGTCACAAAATGTATCACGGTGACATCTAGGCTCATGTTGATAATATTTAAAGTATATCAACATGAGCCTAGATGTCACCTTGAAAAGTCTCAGAAGAATATATATTTTAAAATAAAATTTGAAACATATATTCTTCTTATGCGTTTTTTTTTTTGTTTTTGCATGGGGTTACCGAAAACACTTAAAGTTTCAAGGGTTCCATGATTCAACAAAGTTTGAAGATCCCTGATTCAGGGTATTCACTAGTGCACTGATTTTTAGTGAAATTTAAAAACACGTTTCAAAAACAAATACGTGTCTGTTTCAAAAAATGAATACGGAAATTCGAAAGAATGATACACTTACATCTAATCGTAATATAAGTCTCTAACTAATAAACTTTTAATTTGATGAAACATTTCTAAAGTTGAAACTTATCTTGAAGACTTAGAATTTCTTTAGTAGAGGCGTCACCGAACGGACGCAATGAAGCTAAAGTGTCATATCATAACACTCAGCGTTTAAAAGCGATAAAAAAAATTTACCGCTTAGTTTTTATTTTGTACAGATAAAACTATATAAATTTGTTTTGTGATTCATTGGATGACTCATGGAACGAAAAAGCGTCATAACTTATCACATTCCCTGTTTGAAAAAAAATTTGCATTTCTTTTTCCACTCACCCTTAAGCCCATTGAGAAAGCCGGTGGCGACCGGCGGTTCTATTTGAAGTTCCTCTTCCTCGTCAAGATAATCACCGACTTCATTACTTTGTGCAACAGCTTGTATTTCAGAGATAATAACTTCCAGCGTTGGTATTTCAGAAGTCGTCACTTCACTTTTAAACAACTCAAAATGTCAAAATCAGTCTCAACATGTCGAAATTAGTGATTAAGTGCATTACTTGTGTAAATGTGATATATTCATTCTTTATTTCCATCAATTGAAGTTTTTGACTAAGTCAGATATCTCTAACCTGGGCTCAGGAACTTTGACAGAAGTTCAGGAAATGATCACAATTTTCTTAAACAAAATGCCAAAATTTTAGCAAAATTTTAATTTTTATAAGAGATTGAATTCTTAAAGGCAATTTGTTTGCTAATATAAGTATAAATATTTTATGCGTAAAATAAAATCTTAAACTTCGTAAAATCCATAAAAATTTCCGAGAAACTATAAAAGATTTTAATCCTAAGAATAAAAATACTTTAGTTCTTTTTTTAGAAAATTGTATATATTTTTTACTTAATGCAAAATTCTATATACATTGATAAAATTATTTAACACCAACGCAAAATTTTGAATGATGATTATTAAGATAATAATTATTTGAATATACAGTGATGTCACAAACAGTAGAATTAGCAGCTTTAACAAGAAAATAACAATGGTTTTTTAAATCCCAGAAATTTACAAAGCATTTTTAAAATAAATTTAAAATATAAGAAAAAAAATTAATATCAAACGCAATATTTTTTCTTTATAATTGTCTTTACATAAAGTACCTATAACGTGTTGATCTACTTCAAATATTATTTTAAGATATATTCTTCTAAGAGGAGAGAGAGAGAAGGGAGAGAGAAGAGAGAAGGGAGAGAGAAGAGAGAGAGAGAGATGAGAGAGAGAGAGTGAGAGAGATGAGTGTGAGAGATGAGAGTGGGAGAGAGACAGAGTACCCTGAAAACGTTAGGGTTCCGAGTGTCAACAAAGTTTGAAGACCACAGGACTAAGTGAAGATTTCCGAGGAATGGACATGAAAGCGGAAGCACAAAAAATGAGAGGAATATTTTATCTGTTAAGTTTTTTTTTTTTTTTACTCGAAAATAATTCCGTTTTTTTTTTTTTTTTTTAAGTTTAATCTCAATCACTGAATTCATATTTATTTTTTATTTGTTTAAATACGTAAATGTTTCATTTATTAAAAGCTCTTTCTGTATTTGAACCTGATTGCATTTTCAATACTCCTCAAATATCGATCTGACAGAAATCGAAAAATCGATTTTCTTTAAATATATAACATGTTCTCGTTTAATACAGATTTCCAATTTTTGATTTTGAACAAATTACGATTATCTTCAAGTACTCCGTTTTACAGGAATCGATTTTTCGAGCTACTGAAGGCTCATTCCTATTATGAGTGAAATTTTCCGATAAAAACAGTTTTTGCACGAACAGAACATTTGACCTGTTTCATTCAAGCTCTCATTTATCAGAGATTTCTGTAGTTAATCTTGAGTATGTTTCCAATATCCTTCAAGCAACAACATGCAGATAATCGACTTCTTCCAATTGAAACAATTCATTCAAAGACTACTCTAAAAACAAGTATAATTTTTCCGAAAATCAATTCTTACTCGTAATAAACTAAGATAATAAGTAGGTTCTCACGAATTTAATATTGATAGCTATTGATTTCCCATTTCCAACAAAGTCGAGCACCATTTCAGTTAGAATGTACAATGCTGTTTTCATTTCAAATGTTATTTAAGTATCGATCGACTAAAAATCGAACCTTACTATTACAGTATGTTGTTAAATTTTTGTGCTATGAAAATCTCTACATGTCGATTATTTTTCAAGGTAAGCCGGAGGTTTAATTTTTTAAATGAATAGGAAATTTTTTTCTGGTATGCAACCCCCAAAATTCTATTAGAAGGGCTTCACTTAAATTTAATATACGTTATAGTCTTCAGTCCATAGAAAATGTTCTTGTAGAAACCATAGAACATTAATAAAGATCATTTTTGTTATGCATTTCTCATCGGAAATTAATTTTTTACCGGTACAATAGAAAAGGTTTCTAAAAAATGCAAATGTATACGAAAATAAGTGTCATAAACTAGGGCCGGGTTTGGGATCAACCCGCTTCCCCCATAAACAAAGATTCTTTAAAATTTTAGTAGCTTTCGTCAACGTGTTTTTTAATACATAGCTCCCCCCCAAATACTTGATTTTTTTGCAATCAATTATAATCCTATGTATATAGTATGTAAAACTTAATCAAGTAATCGTTATTAATAATTAATTTTATTAATTAATGCTAATTATTTATTCAATAATTAATTTTTTGCTGTTTTTTGTTCCGGAAAATAGACAAAATCAAAAGAATATGTTAGAAGGCGTATTGCAGCATGATACGAGAGTGGTGGACTTTCGATTGTGCCCCTCCCCCCTGAAAAAATTCCTGTACACCATTGACGAAAATTACAATACAGTGTCACCTCAACTTCTTACATAAACTTATCCAGTGGCAAACGCAGGGGTAAAAATTAAGGGGGGAAATTAAAAATCTGATGGTTTAAAGGGGAAGTTTAACCTCCAAACCCATCCTTGTACACGCCACTGACGACACTTGAGTTTCCACTCCTACTCTCCAAACTTTTCCACCACACGAACATTAGGATTTAAAGCCTCAATAGATTAAAAATGCATTATCCTTGCCTGGCGAGGTCACAAAACAGAATAACAACATCAATAGTTAAAAACTTATTTATTTTCAGTTTAATAGAAGATGATTTCCACACACAGAACATGTAAAAAAATGCAAGATTTCATTAAAAATATAAAAAAAAATAACTGTACTCAAACACGTATTAATTTCTTTTCCCAAATTTTGTGATTTTAGATACGGAGACAGAAAAAGTGAAAATGGACTTTGAGATAAGAACTTTTCAAGTTAAGAGGAAGGAATAAAGTTAAAAGAAATGCTTAAAGTATTTTTCATAAATATCTCTTTTTATATTTATTATTCTTTCCATGCTATGCACAGAAGCTGCAGGAATCGTAGATCTTGTTAATAAGCTATACATTACTCTTTTTAGCGGTCCTCGATCATAACTTTGCTCAGTATTATTTATGTTTAGTTTTATTTATTTATTTTTTCAAAAAAAGGCTCTTCTTAATGTTAAAGAAATGGACCCGAATTTGGAATATTTTCTCAAATATAAAAGAACTGAAACAATAAAATTATATTATTGCTTCGCTATCCTATAAAAAACAGCATTTTTTATCACACTGTGACGTTTGAGAAAATGAATGATAACGGGAGAATTAAGAAATTAAATAATTGATTTATTTCCGTCTCGGCTATTAATTACAGAAAATACATTTATATAGAAGTTATTCTTACTATTGATTATTTCTTAGTTCAGAAATGTTGTTTTTGATGGAGGAGGCAATACAGCCGTTTTCTTTGGTGTTTGCAACAGACTCCCTTCTTCAACTGTCGGGGTAGGGTGGTTCGTTTCTGACGCCTCGAATTACACTCGGGATTCCGGCTTGCATGTGTGACCAGCTGTTGGGTTTCTCATGGTCATCAGTTTCAACATGGTGTCAGATGAAAGGACCCTGCAATATTTAGGGCTGCACGCGTGTATAGGAACGGTGTTATGCTATCCACAAAAAAGAAGCTGATTTTGCATCTGTGAGGTGCTAAAATGTCACACACACCCTCATTTTTATCTGAGTTGATCCATCATTTCTGGTGTAAAATGTGTTTCGCGTTTTTTCTCTAATACCATAATGCTAAATGAGCTATCCTTTTACGTGTTAAAAGGAAGAAATAAGTATTTATGGAATATTTTGAAATTTTAAAAACGCTATATTATAAACAGACGTATGAATTTTGATGTTGCAAGTTTTCATGAAATTCGAGATATTTTTTCTGTCTGGGAATGTGATCTATGTTTAGTTCAGGCTCTCATACATTCATACTGGGATGGGCACAGCAGGCCCTGGCCCTCTTGGGCTGCTGCGCCACTGAATTTGTTTGAGTTCTCATACATTTGGAGAAGACAACTTTAAAAAATAATATTTTCGCATTAAATTCTCTTCTATCCAAATCAATGTTTCCATTAACCTGTACTTTCAATACCTTTCAAACAACTGTCAATCGGAAATCAACGTAAAATTAATTAAAAACCTCCTTCTTAGGATGAGCGTAAATGAGCACCTAGTAGCTTCTTCCCTGCCAGCAGGCGCGACTGTAAA
>BMAV01006263.1:314630-332860 GCA_019973955.1 Trichonephila inaurata madagascariensis | reverse complement strand
TATATATATATATATATATATATATATATATATATAAAATTCATATAAAATGAAAATTATTAAACGTTTGACTGGCATTAAGCACTATGTTTTGCTTTTAAATATACTTAACAAAAATTAAAGAAAGATAACTTTTAGAGATGGGAAAAACTATTCATATTTAATAATTTTTAAATCTTGTAAATGCTACTTATTATTATAATCTTTAGCAGAGTGAATAAATGAATTACTTTAATGATGCTACATTACTTAGAGGAAAATGGTCTGAAGACTTATTAATTGAGTGATGTTCCTCAATTAAAGTTTTAGACCTGTAATAAATTAATCAACAAGACATAGAACTGCTATTTTAAGCCATTTGACGTGACAGTTTTAATTGAAATTACATTATTGGCATAAGAATGCGGACACATTAATATCAATTACATGGACACATCCGTTTGTTTTATGCTTTCTTCCACCTACAGATGTCCCTGATTTTCTCAGCTGTTAAACATTAACATTTTTCTTCTTTTCCCTACCGACCTTGATATTGGCAAAAGTCAAAGTATGAAGTTTGATTGATTGGAATCTCAATTGTCAATCATTAATTTTTGTCAATTAAGTACAGAGCTTTATAATGAATAGATTATATAAATTCATTCAATCATTTATAGGCACCAGAGACATAATATAAGAAATATAGTGTTATCGGTTTATGCTTAATGTCTTATTTATTTATTTATTTTATTATAATTTTTTTTTAAAAAAAAATCAAAGTTAAAGAATTTTGGCAAATACAACGTAATTATAAAATCTGAAACATTAAAGGTTTTGTATGTTGTAACATATGTGGTACCTAAATATTAAATGACCTGAGGAATACATAGCAAAAAATACATAAATCGTTGTAATTCTCCCAAATTTTCGTAGCAAAAACCCAAACTTTGCTGAAACTGGTCAGTTGACAATCTTTTTCACAGAATTTGTGGGAAGAAGCGTTATATCGAGTGATATGAAAATAAATAAATATAAACTGATTTCTGAGAAGTAATTATTTCTGAACATGTGTGCGGCTTTTTCAAAGAGTATGAAAATTCTGGTTTAAATGTCAAATGCTTTAATTTAGTTTGTTTTTCTTTTGGTTATTTTACGATTGTTGCAACAATTGAATGTAAACAGTCTTATTATGAAAGCTTCAATAAATAAATAACGTTACACAATTCCATAATATAATCACAGCATTGCATTTAAAACATTCAAGTACTTTTAACTGTTTTTTAAACTTTTAAATATTATTTGCTGTTTTAAGACGAAGAATTCAGCAGTTAAATAAATTTAAATAAAAAATCTTGAAGATTAGTTTTCTTTTCTTTTTAAATCTTAATTTTTCTTAAAGCGAATGAAAAATTCTCTACGAAATGAATGATTTAAATTTGTCGTCAGCTAGTTGAAAAACCTAACCATTTCATTCAACATGTTAACAAGGAGGTTTTCTTAAAAAACAAACCGCATGATATCAACTTTCTTGTCAAGGCTGTGTGGTCATATAACCTTGTCAAAAATAGATCATTTCTTCTAATTAATTAAATTAAGCAAGTAATCACAATTTTTTTTAAAATTTTTGTTCATATTTCAAAAATATGTTAGCGTTTGTCTCCAGATAATGGCAGCTAATATTATTTTTTACTTCGGAATCATTTTTAAAATTGAAAATTGTAGCTTTTTGTGGTAATATTTTAAACACAATATCGATAAGCTTACATTTGCTCGTGAGATGCAATTTTGTTTGGTGCATTGTTTAAGGGAAATGAAGAGTATCATTTGAATATCCGTTATTGACAAGTTCCTCATTGGTATATAGAGTGATAAATAATAGATTGGAAATTTGGAAGCATTTTTTCCCTGTCGTACCTTTGCACGATGCCATTTTTCATTTTGGAAACATTTCAAATCGATTTAATATTTTTAAAAAATTGCCGTAAAAATTTAAATAGGAGGAAATTATGTTAAGATGCCAATTACTTTCGATATAGACAGGCATAACTATCCATCGTTTTATTGTAAACTATTTAAAGTACATTACCCCTGCTCATATTTGTAAATTATACTACATGTTTTCCTCAGTAATGAAGTGTTATAAACAAAGAAAGCGATTATTATTTATTCATTTACTACATTTTAATGCATTAGTATGAAATTTAAACTAAATCAATTTAAAATCAATCCATTTGAAATCAGTTTAAACTAAGATTTTAAAAAAATAAATATGTGTGTGACAGCATTATAATATGAAACGCTAGATAATTTGAAATTTGAATTATTGTTGATGCTTCATTGTAAAATTATCTTGTTTTCTACCAATTTTACTTCTTTTAGATGAAGGCAGGCTATTGGATTTGTGCTATTATTGTTCTGATCCATTTAGGGAAATAAATAAAAATGCTTCCGTAATTTGTGTAGTTTGTACAAATGGTTGTACTGATTTGTATAAGTCTTTCTGGTATGCATGCAGTCAGCTTAATATTATTCCAATTGTATAGTAATGTAAGTTACGAAAAGTGGAAAAAAAATCAACATCTTATAGTTTTGCATTCTGAACTATTACTCCTAATTGCTTCATCATATTAAAAATGGTTACTTACTAGATCGAAACGTTTTCTATTTATCCAGTGCTAACAAATCAGTTTATTGAAGAGTACTGAATTAAATAGTAACTCAAATTAAGAGCATCGCAAAACTATTTTCTTTTGAGATATATCAAAACGAAGAAAGAATTATAAAGTGGATTTTTAATGAAAGAAATTTTTAGCCTGTTTATATGAAGATACCAACCACAAACAAATCATAAAAAGCTACGTTTGCAGCCATTGAATTATTCCGTAATACCTAGATCTAAAATTGTTGATAAACTACCGAAGTGAACAATGCTCTGCTTATATCAAGTGATGTAGTTAATGATTGGCTATGCTCCATAAATGCAGTTTGTTAACCAACGACTAGTTTCTGCTTTTGTTTAAAGGATGATTGACTGTGTCTTTTAGACCGCACCTAAGTATCAAAATTTTAACCGCGAGTAGATTATTCTTTTACCCATTTTATAAAACACGCCTTCCTTTTATACCACTTAAAAAAATCCTCTTTGTTTGCAATCTCTGCTGCATACGCTTTGCAAGCTGACTTTCTGATTGCTTTTCAAGAATGAAACGTATTTCAAACAAGTATAAAATTCTCAACATACCTGATTGATTTTATTTTTTAATTGATTCTCTTCATAATGAATTTCTGTTCTTACACGGCACTCTTGCTTTCTTATAAGTAGAAAATATTTTTAGAAAAATTTTAGAGTTCTAATTACTAAATGGGAAATTTACAGAGCCAATTAGATTATCTACATCTGCAAAATTTAAAAAGGATAACAAGATTTGGAAATATTTTAAGATAAAACGGTTCATGTTTAATGTGAATATATAAACTGATTTCATACTAAACTCTAAAAATGTAAAAAACAGAAGCTGGTATTTTTTTTTTCCTTTTTATTTCAAAAGAAAGGAGTAAAATCCTTATTTTATAAGTGCCGTTCCAAAATTATTTCTTATCAACACAAACATCAAGTTTTTATAATTGCCCTTTTTGTAAATAAGGAAGGTATCGAAGGCTTTGATTTTTACTTAATAATCCCCTTTATTCAATTAATCCCTATTCCATATTTTTTATGCTGAAAAATATGAATTAATTTTATATGTACATTTAAACATCATAGTATTCTAAATTTTAAAATAGAATTATATACTTTACCGGGAAGATATTTAAGCTATTAAAAACTTAAAAGTCCTTAACTAAGAATATCTTTCATATTACTAACTACTTTTTAATTAAAAAAAAAAGGCAAGTCCTTTGTGGTTTAATTTGTCGAAAAAGTCAGCATTTTTAAAATGTTGTTTTTGTCTGCGGTTGATCGTAATCAAGACAGGTTGTAGAGAATTCCTAATCGAAAAAGAATGTTATCCATGAAAAATCTCCAAAAGTAGAACTACTGTTCATTTTGCAAGACTTGTCGCAATGAACCAGTTGGTATTCAAAAGTAAGTTGACATTACCTTCCCGAGTTCAAAGGTTAACTCTCTTCAGCCATTTTTCTGGGAATTCCAAACCAAACCCAGTTAAGTAGGGATATTCTTACACCAGACGATATCCCCTTCCCTACTCCCTTGTATTAACTTCTCCTTTCCCCGGGGGTACCCATTTTCAACTACTTCTTTTCCGTATTGACCTCTGCATTTGAATATTTCTCTCCCTGAGAACAATATTCCGCACATTCTAACTTTCTCTTAACTTAAAGATAATTCATTTCTAGAATTCTAGAAACCTTTTCTTTTTCTGTTTTCTCCGATAATATCGACTGAAATTCAGATAAGGTTGCATATTTTAAGATAGGTTCTTGGTCAAAATAGACTTCCAAGTTTAGTGCATGGGAGTGGGAATGGTGTTATTGCTTTTGAACAAAGAGAAAGAATTAGGGAGAGTTCTACCGCAAGTGGCTTTACTTGGCAGGCGAGAGTTATTTTGTTCTATATTTCAGAATGTGTATTAACATGCGTAAAACGCCTTTATAATCAAACTGATGTAAAAAAAAAAAATCTTGTTTCAAATAAAAATCGAAAGAGAAGAAAATGTGCATTATCAATAATTACAAACGGAATTTGGTTATGTAATCATTCTACAGGAGATGTGAGAAGCATAATATTACATCCTTTTCCATTTACTGTCGGAAGTAACATATTTTTTTAAATATATATACATACATTTGTCCTAGGGGGCCCGCCCCCCCCCCCATAGTCCTTGATTTTTTTTCGATTGGTTATAATCCTATGTATATATTACGTAAAATTTATTTATGTATTTGTTATTAATAATTAATTTTATTAATTAATGCTAATTATTTATTCAATAATGAATTCTGCATTGCTTTTGTTCCCGAAAATCGGCAAAATCAAAAGAATATGTTGGGCGGCGTATTGGAGCATGATACCAAAATGTTGGACTTTCAACCCTTCAAAAAATTTTGTGTGTGCTACTGTATATATATATATATATATATTACATTATATTTTACAACAGATCTCCTTAATATTTTTACATAGATTAATATATAACAAAATTCTAATCGTCTATGATTTTTTTTCTATTAAATTATTTTATGATTGAAAAGAATATTACTATGGTATTTTTTTTAAATTCTTCATAAATATATTATTCTGCAATTATAGCAGAGAATTTTATTCACATTTCTCACTCTCATCAAGTATCAGGTTCAACAAAATTCGCTGGAAATGTTATTTTCTTAAATTTTTAAATATCTTAACACTGATTTAAAAAATAAAATCGTAAGCTTAAATGTCAAATATTGAAGTTTTTATTTGTGATCCAAAATAAGAAAAACATTTCCAGCAAATTTTTCAAATTTTCCATGCTTTTAGAATTTTAAACAAAAAATATTGGTTATATCTATCACCTGTAACGTAATTATTTAAACACTCATGAACAATTACAGGTATAAAATTTCCAAAGCTGTTTTATAGTAACAGTATAGTTATGTTTTAATATAACTTTGATACCGAACAATTTTGAGAGATATAACACAATTCTCTTAGAAATTTTATTTTATCAAATTTCGCTCATAAATCAAATTCACTAGTAACAACTACGATCAATCAAAAGTAACTTTTGCTAAACTTTAATTTGTTGAGTTCTACATGATAAGTATCAACTTAATTTAGTATATAAAAATAAATGAGAAAGTCGTAGTAATGTCTCCCTCTATCAGAAAATGAAATAAGTCAATGTATTCTGAAATTTAATATTTATTACACGGAAAAAAACATAAAATATATTAAATCTTAACGTAAAATAATTGTCTTTTTCCTATGTCAATCTGTAGGGATTTTAAGTATCTCAGGATTAATTATTTTTATTTAATTTGATATCAAAATAAATAAGAAAGTCGTAAAAATGTCTAGGGACGTCTTAAGACCTGTTGAGGCCCTGGGCCCCTACGCAAATGTAGAATCCACCTATGACCCTTAAAAGTAAATAGTACATAGCATACGTTGTCAAATGCTCATACAAACAGTAACACAAAACAATTACACAATCGCACCACTCTTTATCTTAATGAATAATTATAGTGTATGGTGGTAGACGTAGGGCTACACATGGACGCGACGGTCATCACTTAATTATACAGTCTTGCCACTATTGCCAGTTGACATATAGTCCGAAATTTCCAGTTTTTCGGAGAATACTATCGGAAATAACATTCGACCTTTAAAATGATTCAAATCATGATCTTATTAAAGCGCAGTTGAGAACGAGACGAGGTTCCCATTGAGGCCTATGCCTTGGGATCGGACCCAGTTGACCCATACCATAAGACGTCCCTGAAAATGTCCCTCTATCGGAAACAATCCATTTTGCAATTTAATATTTATTACAAAGAGAAAAAAACAAAAATGTTCATTAAATTTTAACTTAAAATAATTGTATTGTTCCTATATGTAGAAAAGTATCGAGATTAACTATTTTCTTTTTCTGATTATACAGCGGAAGCTTGAAAATGTTTTGATAAGGGGATGCTGAAGCACGTGTCTTCGTCTAACTTGTCTCCGTACAAGGTGCAAAAATGCCTTTCAAGGGACACGGTCAGTTTGTCCAGCAGCCTGAGCTTCGGAAGCTCTGGAATGCAGGAACCATTGTCCAGTCGATCTTCGAGTACAAGCAGCTTACACGACGTGGCGCTCAGACCATCGAAGGTAAGATAACTTCTTCGATAATATTTTGCAACACTAATGCCCATATCGTTTTTGAGTAAACAATTCTTTCAAAATATTTTTCTTATCAGAGAACAATATTTCTTCTTATCGATCAAGAAAATATTGAAAAGTTACTGTAATCGGTTCAAGTCATTTAGAATTGAATCTTCGAGTTGTAAGGACATTTTGAACGAAGCTCGTGATTTAAAACTACTTTTGCTTTATAAATTTGAATAAGAGATATGGCATCGGAATCCCCTAAGGTAAGATATTCAAATAGTGTTTTACTGTCCGGTAACTTTATTTTCTAACGTATGTTTTAGAGTAAACACGTTTTGGAGTCAAAATATCGTGTGCACGAAAAATATTTAAAAAATTGTATTAAATGCCCGTGTAAGGGAAGCGAAGCATGCATAATCGATTTGTTGCTAACTGCAAACTAAATACTTGTTTTTTCATGTCAAAGTTTTGTTTGAAAACGATTTTATATAATGCCATTTGCTATCAGAATGGCAGTTCTCTTGTAATTTTTCAATTTATCTTAGAAATCCAACAACAGTTAAAAATAAAATTCTTCACGTCTATTACCGCAGCCTTATATCTTATTCTTTTGAGAATTTGAAAAGATAAGCTGCAGTTTAGCCAAGTAAATTGCACGTTTCATCATTAGTTGACGAGTCATATTAATTGGTCCTATTATCGCTCTCAAAAGTGCCCTGCGATGTAAAAAAAAGAAGCATTCTTCGGTTTATTTTTCTATTTGTTTTGTTTTAAATATTCAAGAAATTTTTTAAAGTAAACAACTTGAGTTTCCTCGGAAATTTTTTTAAAAGTATACAGAGTTGATGAAAAAGTAAACAAAACACCCTAATAAAAAAATAAGTCGTTGTAGACGCATTTGCTAACCGAGAACACGCTAAGGTTAAATTCTTTATTCCCATTTTGAACTCTGGAAAAGATCTGTAATGTAGTGAGCAGTGGTATCAGCTGATAACTTCAGGGAAGATCTGTTGTTCTATTATGAAGGACAATTGCGTGCTGATAGACGGGATTCCAGGACACGCTTGGATAGTTTCCTTTTCAGCATGTCTACCAGAGTAATAGCGGACTAAGAAAACAATCGCGATTCGTCGATATATTTTGGATTTCTACAGAACTGGATCCGGACAAATTATTTTTGTAAACGATTGAATTGACAACCGTTTGTAGCGCAGAGGGTTATCTTGTGGCATCCGCCCACAAGAAGTTTGTTTTTGTTCGATGTGTGCTCTTAAAGGAATTTGTTTTTGTGTAGTACTTATTTTGTTTGTCTATTCCTTTCACGTGAAACATTTAACAAATTGAAAAACTCGTTAAATGTAAAAAAAAACACTTGTTTCTCTACAATTAACGGGTAGATATTTCTAAACCCATTAGTTAAAAAAAATTCTTTACGCTTGTCCTGATGTCCTGATGTGTTAAATCCTTATAATAGCAGTTACATTATTATAGATGTAAAAAGATTATTTCCTAAGATTGTTTTCAGATATGTCATTCAGTAATTTAATATATGTATAACATTGCACATAAAAAAAAGAACGGAGGAGAGTTTTTATATAACTTTAATATGAATTCTTAATTACACAAAATGCTGTTACAAAAGTTAAAAATATTCTTATAGTAGTGAATGTGTTGTAATAGTTGTTGGCCAATCCTCATATTTATATGCAAGCGTGATTATAATCTCTTCTAATTGTACGGCAGTTTTCGCGCGCGCTTAGCGGTGATGCATACATAACAACTAATAATTAAGGATTAATTATATTCCTTTGGCAAATCATCCCGATTCCCCTTTAGAAAAAAGAAGATTTTATCTTTGTTCGTTTTTTCAAAATCATATTATAGTTTCATATGCACTTTTAATGATTTTGAATACGAGAAATGTGTTAATGTGGCTGATACCTGATGTTTGCCAAGGATGTATAACGTTGTTGTGTGATGTATATTATATTTTTCTTCTTAATAAAAAAAAAAGCAACTGGGTTTATGTTGACACAGAATAAGCAAAAGTGGCAATGGAGAACTTTGCTGCAATACTTTTTGCCACTAATGTTGGTACTTTTTAATGTTAATCTTGTCACATTTTGAGGTTTAAAAAGAAAGATATTTTTTTCAAAATACGTTCCGACAACCATACGAGTGTTACAACTACTAGTCTAAATTATAATATTTTCTCTTGTGGGTTAAGATTCAAAATAAAAAAAAAGTAGCATTGCATCATGTTGTAGTTAAACTGTCTTAAAATTACTTTTTCTTTATCTTTCTTCCAAAAACAAAATACGTTAATTTAGTTTAATGAGTTAGTTTAATATAAGAAGTATTTTTAGAAAAAGTTTAGCACATACTTTTTTTCTTAATCTATTTTCGAGTCGTACTCATGCTGTCGATTTGTATGAACTATTTCCGAAGATTTTGGGATGTAAACATTCAGAGTTATACTCATTGATGTGTTATTAGAGTGATACTTAAAAGTGTCATGCCCTCCTAACCTTTTTATATATTTCCCCCAAATTATATAATATGGAATATATGCTAATTTTCCAACTTCAATTAACGTACTATGTACTAATAACATTCGAAAATGATAAACATTTGTGAACATTTCGATTACCGTTCAGATCTAAATATTAAATATTGCAACTTGCAATTGAATACAAGTTGACTGTATAGATAATTTCAATCTGTACCATTCATCGTTTCAGAATGCAGTAACATTATCAATAAGTTTTTTTATAGGAGGGGGAGGGTATCAATACGTTTTCTATTGTGATCCACACCCCATAATGACGCCATTGATTATACTTACGACTTCTACAGAAATCGAATATCTAGCGATTGAGCTAATTCTTCGAAAAACCCGCGTTCTGATTGTAAACAGTTTCTGTAGAACAAAACACAGTTCGTGTTTTTCCTTCTTGTACACTTGTGTCTTTCTTTGAAGACTTTGGCTGATGGCCAAATAGCAAGTGACAAATGACCTTAACTCATGCAATTAGGCAGCAAGAGGTGAAAATATGTCAATAACAATTGACCACCCCATCACGACAACATTGCCAAGACGGAAGTAAAGATATTAAGTCATTTAAGAGTTAGTGTACTGTGGGCAAAGGCTTATACAATGGAGTTTTGAAATGAAGTTCCATTAACGCCTCAGAACTTAGCCTTAATGTCAGCCTTAAGTATGACTTCATAGTTTTTTTCGCTAACTACTTCATTCATATTTTTTTATTGACGTTATCTATGGTATAATCGACATATTAGCATAAATTATGTAAACGGTGCAATGTAATAAAATAATTCTATGACGCACTAATTTGTAGAATTTGTAATTCGTAGGAATTTACAGGAAAAATAAGATTGTGTATGTATGCTCTAAAAACATTTGTTATTAGGATAACATTAATTATTTTTCCTGAATGTTTTGTTTCACATTATAAGTGATTATGAAAAAATCTATAATTCTTGTAAATATATATATTTGCGCTATATTCAGTTAGAATTGGTATGTCATTATAGAAAAGCAATTTTTGAGGGAAAAATTTGTTTTAAATACTACAATAAAGGCGAATCTAAGTTAATAAATAATTATTAAGTGAGTTTTATGATATATTGAATTATTTAAAACAACAACGATTAATCGATTAACTTTAGAAAACAACCAATAAATATTCAAAAATATTTTTTTATTTAAAAGTATGTGCTTTAGTTTATTGTTTTAATAAATGAAAAATTAAATTGTATTTGTATATGTAATCATCTTGCTATCCAACAATTCCTTCACAATTTAACGAAAATCCTTTTGAGGAAATCAGTAATTACAAATAAGAAATTTTCGAATCCTATTTTTATAATTTATGATTCATTTTTCTATTACACCCGTTTCACAAATAACTTATCCATCTAGAAGCTAAGTTTTAATTTGATCAAATTCATTAATTACTGAAGACATAAAAAAAAGTTCCTATTAAAAATTCTTCTGATTATTTTTACATACGTTTGAATAAACAAAAAAACAAAAAAAAAAGTGATTCTACATCACATGCAAAGGATTTAAATATCATTTTAATCTCTAAAAACAACTGAATTATTCAAATAAGCGTGCATTTTTTAAACTCTTAACAGTGGACTCTAAATAATCACAGATCATCCGATTTTGTCCACACTGAAGTATCTATGTTCTAAGAATAGCAATATAGATACATTTTTTTAAATTCTCTGTATCATTCTTTGTTCCAACACATTTGTGTCAAGAGTTATGCAATATAATTTCTCCTTTATTTCAACTGGTGTAGCGCAAAAATAAAGAAAAAGAAAAAGAAAAAAAAAAGAAAGAGAAGAAAGAAGAAAAGGAAATAAATCGCCATTCACACAATAACCCGATTGTTTTTTTTAGAACACTGATGCGATTGAAGATCTCTGTTAAAAATGGAAGCAAAGAAATGAAAGCAAATATGACTATTAAATTACCAAAGTTAAAAATGTCAAGAGAAATATTTCGCGTTATCTTGGAGCCCCGAGAATAAAGAGTATTTAGCCATCCATCCGTTAAAAAAGGCCTTTGACTTTTTCTTACGCTTAAACATTAACTTAATGTGTGACATCACACTAGTAGCCTCCCCACTGGTTACGATGTCACTACGAGATTGCTTCAAGGTAAAAGTGTCTGGTAGTAAGTTTTTATCCGCTTTTTTATTTTTTATTTATCGTACGTTCAACATAGTTTCGTCTGTGGTTGCTAATGGAATGTAATTGACCTGTAGGAATTTCTTCTGACGTAGTTTTCTTTATTCATTTCTCCAGAGTGGGGAAACACCATTAAAACTGTTTTCTGTCCACTTTGTAACTCTTCTTGCATCAGTAGTCCCCATTTTCACCCGGTTCCAGAAGACATTCATCATTTGCTTCTTTACTCTTGTTTGTTTAGAGGTGAACTATTTACCCTTTTCCTTCACTTTGGCTTTCATCAAAGTGTACATTATAAGGTTGTCTGTGTGTACTGACATTCCATTTATTTTCTGAGGGAAACAAATAATTGTTGTAGATATTTGGAAGTGTAATGTCGATCTTGCTTTTTCTTTTTGAGATGTAAGGAATTTTAAGAAAATAATTAATAAGTATATATTTACGTATGCTATGCTTCCTATATAAGGGAACATGAAATGTGGATTTGTTCCGTTTTTTAATATTATTTATACATGAAAAATATCTTTATTCGCTAAATGATGAAGTTTTCTGATCAGTTTTATGTATCCTTGTTCTTTACTTAGACGCAAAATGAGAAGGAAAATTGTATGTAAGAGACTAATATAAGTAAAACCATGAATAAACATATTTTATTCAGTCTTTATAGTTGAATATTAATGGATAGTCTGGAAAAATTTTTCGCATATATTTTCTTACATCATCATTGAGCATCAGCATTGAGATAAATAACCAATTCTTTATAGATTTTTTTAAATGGTATTTATGACTGGTTGCTGTCTTTTGTTATAAATAAGAGCTGATTAAAGTTAATATTTATTATAGTTATGCTTCTTTAACACTTTAGGTAGTACTTTTTAGTTAAATGTTTAATTAATGTCATATATTTTAGTCTAATGCATCAACTAATCTCTTTTTACACTTTTTAACTTATAATAATTTTAGTATGGATACCTTACTTGCTCCATAACAATTTTTGAAAGCTAACAGAAGGCTAAGAGTGTTTCTCAACATTATATGCTCAATTTCAGATTATTGCATTTTTTACGTATCCGGTAACGTTCATAAAACGTTGCATGCATTAAAAAAATGTTTTTAGCTGTTACATATATTCCCATATTGTCACACAACTTACAAGAAACTTTTAATAAAATTTATAAATTAGTAAAAAAAAAATTGTCATATATTTAAAACAGTTTTTTAGCACTTTCGAATAAGTTTCAAAATGAAGGTATCCTGTAAATTTATTACTCTCAAGGTAGTTAAACTAAGTATTCATAGCTTTTTATGTACTACCAAGTTTTCTTACTAGAGCATTACAGTCTGAAAAACACATTATCTATTCTTAAAATTACCCATGATTCCTCAGGGAAATGCAAATCATCTTTTTCCCAGTTTCTATCAATATTTACAGAAATCATTACGAAATTTCTGTATTAAAATGGATGTATTTCGCTTTCCTGCAAAACATTTCTTCAATTTCCCCACTTTATTAATCCTATAGAAATGAAGACATCGCCATCATCATTACTTACCCCCTCCCTTTCCACCAGAAATCTCTTGTACGATTTATTAGTATGGTGTGCGGTAAAAAGGCGTAAACCGCGAATAGGATTTGTGGTCTGCAGAAGCAAGGCGATCAACGTTTTTTATGACCAGCCATAACTAAGTATCTTTGATAACTACTATAATGTTTTGAGACAGACAAACAGTTATTTCTTCTTTTATATTTCAACAACAGCGCCAAAATACCGGGTGTCCTAAAAGTATGACTACATATTCAATCATTAATTATAAAAAAAACACATAAAGATATTCACTGACTATTTTTTTTTTTTTTTGTTCCATGAAGAAAAGATCAAAGTTTTTACAATGCCCTTATTGCATGATTTCAATCTACGTGCCATTAATTGGGGGCAACACATCGAGTTTATACGATATTTCTAACCACGTTCTATGAAGCATTGAAGGATTAACAATCTGAATGGCCACTATAATTTGACTTTCCATTTCATCAGTGTCAGTAACTGAAGATTGGAAAACAATTTTTGTCACGAATCCCTGCAAGAAGAATCCAAAAGATTATGTCTTGAGATCTAGGTGGCCACGGCATTGGATTTCCTCTTTCCATTCATCGCCCTGGAAACTTTTTCTCACTTTCAAAGTCCAGCTTTGGTGGTGGCGCATTTACTATGTACATATGTCGCAGATTTAAATTCGGTAAACTATGCTACAACTTGAGCTTGTCCTCACGATGAAGACATTTTGAAACGTGTATGTTTAAAAACGTGGACGTTGCATTTTCTGGTTTGCATTTCATAAAACAGAAACTTTCATCTTTCTTTATGGAACATCAAAAACCCAGTGGCGTAACTGAGAATATTAAGGGCCACCTGTAAAGTCAGATTTTTCCCAAGTCGGATCTTACAAAGGATTGCAAAACCACAACATCCAGCTTTAAGCCCCCTAGAATCCTGCATCTTCTCTCGCGATGCGGGGGTTGCGAGGGTGTACGTTACGCAACTACAAAAACCGTAATTGAAATTTATTGTTTATTTATTTTTGATTAATTTTAAAAGTATAGTCACATACTTTTGGGGCACCCTACACTTTAGCTAAATTTCGTATTGGATATCTTTTTTTCTGTTATTTGCTGAATCTGTATGGTCTTTGCAAAAGAAAATTTGAGATTCAAACGAAGCCATAGAAATATCTTGATGACCTTTTAAAACCGTGACGTTATTTTTGTATAACTTTTAAGATTTCTTAAAGTTTGTAATTTATATATATGTATCGAGTTATTAAATAACATCACACTGTCGACAAAAATATATATGTATATGGTGGTCTTCGGGGCACGCGCCACAAGAGGAAAAAGGCATAATATATTCTACTTGGGGTAAGAAACTCTCAAGGCCAAATTAATGGATGGAACTTCTGACACCAGCGCATGAAATGAGATTCCCCACAGCGAAGAAAGTGCCGAAAACCTTCGGTGAAGGAAGTAACTCCAGATAACAAGAATTCAGAATTAAGGAAAATTCTTTTCCGGCTGAAATTTCGATTAAAGATTTCTTCATCGGAATTTATTTCATACAAGACTAAAATTTAACCTCCAATAGAATCTTTTAAAAACCTCTGTATAGTTATTTTAAGGAAGAATTATTCATTTATTCATTTTACCACGGAAACGGAAGTAATTAAAATTTTTAAGATTATGCACTTCTCATCTTCGTATGGAAGAGATGGAAAGTTAATTAAAATTCCCAGCTAATAAGAAAATGCATTCCCGTTATATGTGCGTAACCGCGGTAGCCATGTCGTCATGGTCGCGACCTTGTTTTCGGCATTGTTTCAGTCAAATCGCGGGTTCGAGCTCTAGAGCCACTGAAAACCCGCTGTGTGGAGAGGCTGATGTAAGCTAAATTTATCGAGGCTCAAAGTTCTCTCATTGGCTTGATTTGGAAGTTTCGAGAAGGGGGTTCCAGCTTAGGGGCGTCTTCATCATCTCTTGACCGTGGCTTAAAATTACAAGGTTCATTGCCAATAGCTCTCGTGTTGCTTCATAGTGCGATGTAAATTAAAATCAATCATATTATGTGCTAAGAGGATACTGATAAGTTTCTGTTTTTTTTAATCTGAGATATTAATTTATTTTAAATGTAAAACATTTAAACACTGTTTAAAAACTTCAGAAATTACTTCACTATATTTTCTCTCTATTATTTTCTCAATCGTCATGAACAAGGAGGGTATTTTTCTTGAATGTCATTGACTTTGTTTGGGAAATTTTTAAAATAGTTTTAATGATACTTGGGGCCGTTATCTCTTAAAATTTAATGAATCGGTAAATTAATAATAAATTTATTTTTCTCATTTTATTTCTTCTATAAAATAATTACCAATATATTTCTCAAACATATATAAAAATATTGCTTAAAATATCAATTTTGTATTAAATCATGCTTAAGTAGTTTTTATTTTACACCTTTTTTTTTTCTGCTATTAAGAAAAAGTGCTAGGTATTATACTAAGTAAAGGGAAAACGTTAGCATAGTTTTACCAAAAATAACTTTAGTTTAATAAAGTCAGAAATATTAGTGTAATTTTGATTTAAAATAAAGCGATTAATAATAAAATATTTCTGTAAAACGAAAAACAAAACTATTTTACATACAAAACCGATTAAGTCCGCGTTTATTGATGATAACTTCGAAAATCTTGCGCTTTTGAACTTTTCCCCCTTTTCAACATCTCTGACAGTTGTGCACACATTCGAAGTACTAAATCAGAAAAAAAGCTTTGATATTGCAATTTAAACGTCTTTAATCGATTCGAAATTAATCGATATGCGTGCAAAAGAATGATTTGCATACTCCGTCTGAGAGGCCGGAATGAGGAATGTCCGGTTTTGTCAGCTGTGTGTCCTGCGTGAGTGGGATTTGCTGGGAATAGTGAAACCTGCTGTGCAAACAGTCCGCCGCAGTCAGCCCACGAACCAAACCGCAACGGATTTCCTACAGGCAAACTCATCTTTAATATAAAAGAATTAACCGACTAGCAATTCAACGGTCTCCGTCCGAACATTCATTTTTTTAAAAAAAAAATTCGAACTCTAAACTCTAAAAATCGGCAAAAGATCGTTTTAAAAAGAACTTGAAGACTGATTTTAGCAACACAGAAAATAAGTTGGAATCAGGAAATGTGAGTTTAAAAAAAGGTTCGGAAGTTTAAAAAAAAAGTGAAGAGCTTAAACATTTTAAAAACATCTTAAGAAACTTCATTAAAAAAAATAAAAAATAAATTTCAGACTATCTTTCTAGCATTGGAATGTAGATTTATTATGGAGTAAAATGATGTGAAAGACAGATTACGGGGATTTGGGGAAGGAGTTTTTGTATGTCTTCAAGGTTGATCTGTGGAGGGTTTACACAAATCTGAGTAGAAAACATAAGACGAAAGAAGAAGGCAAAGCGCTTTATTTGTATTAAAGACCCGCATTTGGTCACTTTTCGTAAATGTATTATTACAAGTTTCCCTTTCAGGTTTAAAGCTCCTAATAGAATGCCGTTGCTAATAAAGGGAAAGGACAATACTGTATTGTTTTATGCAAAGATTAATCGTGAATAATCTATATATATATATTCTTTTCCATATTAACACTCCCTTCTTTCAAATATTCTTTTGTGACATTTAAAGGCCGAAAACACATTTCTGTTTCTGTGGTTAGACCTTATGGGTTTTAAATAATGAAGCTGCTGTCATATTTTTCTTAACATTTCTTTTGTAAAGGACCTCTAATACATATTTATAGAATCTGACGAGAAAAACCACAGACGACAGTTTTATTTATTATCTAAAAAAAAGGCACACACTTTCAAAAGAATTCGGAATTTAACTTCTAAAAATTTTAATATATTCTACTGTTCCAGATAGCTAAGTTTATCGAAAAATATTTTTTGATTGTACAGAATATGTTAAGTGTGTGTGTATACTGTATTCTTTCTTATAAACTATATATAAATATATATATATATATATAACGTTTTTCATTTCATACTTTCAGAATAGAAAAAAAATGTAATAACAATAGATAAAAAAGTGATAAAAAAAAGGCCTATGTTTGTCTTTTATCTCCCGGTTGATTGTTGGATGTCTGTGATTTTTGAACCGAAGAGACTCTGTATAAATACTTTTCTTCTTTCGTTCTTTCCCTACATTATATTTTTATAATGCTATCTTTTTCTCCGAAATAAGAATCCAATTAAATCAAAATTATATATATACACCACATTCCCTTTTCTACTTTTTAGAAGATATAAAATTCTTTTTTCTACATATCATTTACACTTATTTTGAAATAAGACTTTCGTCAAATATGCGTCTTTTTTCTTCTTTTGCTCAAAAACAAAGCTTTTATAAAATGTAAATCACTCAATTTTTTATGCTATATGAAACTTAATCTGCAGGTCTAGTTATTACTCTTTCATTTCTCTTTGTATTGTTTGATTTATTATTGGATGTTAAGTATATATATATATATATAAAGCCCCCCTGCAAAGTCAGTTTTGGTCCCCTAGAATTCTTGGGCCCCCGTGATGCAGGGGTGTGCGTTATGCCACTGGATATTACAGACAACAAAATTTTAGATTTATTTCTATGTTTTTTATTATTCTGTTTACTTAGTTCTCTTTATTAAGAGTGAGAATTTCTTATTTCCAATTATTATCCTTTACGTTTTATTCATAACGCTAAAAATCGAAAAACTCCCACAGTTTTTAACAGAAATTAAACTCAAACTATCTCAAAATGTGACTTAAAATAATAATGTAACAACGATATAACAGCGTTGCGCTAAAAGGTTTGCAAGGAAATCAAGCGATTAAAATTATTTTACATGGTAAAATGATACTAAAATGAAGAAAAAAACAAGGTTTTTTGAACTAGCAGGTTTTCTGTATCTCTTTACTTCAAAATAATTTCATAATTTGTAATGATTTGCTTTAAAATAAGAATATCATTTGTTTTTATTTACAAAACAAAAGTTTTTGCAGCAATTGACTGGATATGAGGAATAATGTATCACAATTTTTATGTGAAATAAAAGAATCAACTTTTTGAACGACTAGATTACAAAATAATAAATCATGTTCATTCGTAAAAAAAAAAAAAAAATTGAATAATTTTTAGATAATTCGCT
>BMAV01006263.1:300093-314530 GCA_019973955.1 Trichonephila inaurata madagascariensis | reverse complement strand
CCCCCCTGCAAAGTCAGTTTTGGTCCCCTAGAATTCTTGGGCCCCCGTGATGCAGGGGTGTGCGTTATGCCACTGGACATTACAGACAACAAAATTTTAGATTTATTTCTATGTTTTTTATTATTCTGTTTACTCAGTTCTCTTTATTAAGAGTGAGAATTTCTTATTTCCAATTATTATCCTTTACGTTTTATTGATAACGCTAAAAATCGAAAAACTCCCACAGTTTTTAACAGAAATTAAACTCAAACTATCTCAAAATGTGACTTAAAATAATAATGTAACAACGATATAACAGCGTTGCGCTAAAAGGTTTGCAAGGAAATCAAGCGATTAAAATTATTTTACATGGTAAAATGATACTAAAATCAAGAAAAAAACAAGGTTTTTTGAACTAGCAGGTTTTCTGTATCTCTTTACTTCAAAATAATTTCATAATTTGTAATAATTTGCTTTAAAATAAGAATATCATTTGTTTTTATTTACAAAACAAAAGTTTTTGCAGCAATTGACTGGATATGAGGAATAATGTATCACAATTTTTATGTGAAATAAAAGAATCAACTTTTTGAACGACTAGATTACAAAATAATAAATCATGTTCATTCGTAAAAAAAAAAAAAAAAATGAAAAATTTTTTTTAAATATATTTTTTTATATATATATATATATCATAATATAATTAAAATAAAAACCTTAAAAGATACGACTACTTTCTTCATGATGCTTGTTTCAACTTAACAAACAACTTTTACTATTTGCACAATTCTATCAAATTAAGAAACAAATGGTATAAAATTGTCTGGAAGATATCGAGTGGAAACGTAAAAAAACAAATTTGAATACTGATGAAGAATAATTCTGGCTTTTCGTCTGTTATTTTTCCCACACTTTTTATACTTCATTTCATGCTATTTGCCATCGCTTAAATAAAAGATGTAATTTAAAAAAACGTTGCCCTCCCATCATTTCCTTTCCACTCTGCTATTAGTTCTAGCAACAAAATTATTTTCTTCCGAAATGTCTGTCTTATTCCGCTAGAAAAAAGAAAAACATCAACTTTTGTCCAAACGCCCCAAATTGGACAACCAATGAGTGCAAACCGGATAAGCCAAGCATGTGGTGATTGTAAAAACGGAAATGAACAGCCTCCTCCCTCCCCCTTAAGAGAGAAATTAATAAATAGAGGGGGAGGAAGAAGAAAGGGAAAGTTGCTAAAGAGTAGTACTGTTATATGACGTCACTGGAGTCAGAATGTCTCCTTTCGAATAGGGTTCCCAGTCTTAGGAATTGGGAGGGTATCACAACTACTCCACTATGTCGCCAAGAGTTAGTTGATTTAAGAGTACGTTAGTAATAGAAGGATATTTAATACGGGCTTGTTTAGCATTTACTTTAGACAAACATATTATTTACGCTCTTTTAAGACTACGGAACTTCATATCTGTTGCTTTCTTTTCATTTATGGACGTAAATAACTCATTACATTAAGGAAATGAGATGGTGGTAAATCGTGATAAAATTAACTGTGAAACTTGGACAGTCCGCCGTTGTTTGTTCAATATCAAGGCAAAATATTCAGACGCAAAAATGAGACATTTTTCAGTCTACTATCCTATAAGTCTCCTTAGACTTTTGTTCTTTTTTTTCTAACGATGCAGCTATGTTTAAACTTCGCTATCTAGACCCCCACCGAGCTAGTGTATTTATTAATCTCCATTCTTTCTCTTTCAGTAATTGTTTCCACGCTTTTATATGGCTAACTTGTTACTTTTGACGTAACTACATATCTGGACCACCTCTGAGGAAAAATTTATCAAACTTTACTCTGTGTGACACCCTGAAACTACTTATTCGGTAAACATGATATAAAAAAGTTTGCTAAGAATATTGTATGTTTTTGTAAGCCCTGAAGAGTGTAACATGAGAAGGAGTACTAATTTACTGGTAAGATAAGTTTATACAGTCTGAGTAAAAAGAAATCAGAAAAACATAATGGAGTCTCTTAATCTGGAGTAAAATACGAACCACTTCAAATTCACGTAAGAGTAGTAGTAATACAAGTTGATGGTGACAATTCTGGAAAAGTATCAACTTCAAGTAGTTCCCGAAAGAATTAAAAAAAAAAAAAACTATTGACTTGCGCATTATGTTTGTTGTTGCAGCGTATTACTCCATCATGATGATAAAACATTTGTAAAGAAGTGTTTTTTACCAATTTTCCAAAAGAGAGAGAGAGAAACTTAGGTTGCTAGATTCTGATTCAAAATATTAAGTGGTTAGAAGTTTTGGTACGTGAGAGATGGAGAGAACACTTGAATTATCTGTCACACGTCCTCATATTTATTTAAGTTTTTCAATAAAAAACATCTTTTATATTTTGCTAATCATCTTGTTAAATCCCAAGGCATTTTTGAATGGATAGTTAAAGGAAGAAATTCTGGAACTATTTATCTTTATATATACATAATTCTTCAACTGTTAGATCATCTAGATCAGTGATCCTTAACCCCCTGTCCGTGGATCAAATGATGCCGGGCCGCATAAAGAATATTAAACTATTGCCATTTTATTTAAAATGGTGCATTTCTCGGATTTGAGCAACTTTCCACCGAAATCACTTTATGTTCTACGTTAAATCACTTTTATTCATTTTTGGTGTAACTATATTTTATTCTGAAGGCATATTTATATAAATGTAACTAAATTAAAATTGTTAAATCAAAACAATCTAAAATATAAACAATCAACATGTCTCACCCTCAGCGGGCCGCGGTAAAATTATCAAACGTTGATCGGTCCGCAGCGATAAAAAGGTTGCGGAGCACTGGTCTAGATCAGGGGTTCTTAAACTTTTCAGGGTGGTGACCCCACTTTCTGTACAAAAATTTTATGCGATTTTAGGCATTGCGCAAAGTTTACACATGCTTGGGTTCTTCTATATGGGTTTTATTTGTAGCATATTGTTGTTTTGTAGTAATAAACATCCGTAATAAGTTTTTACTTTGAATATAACTATATAGAAATTTTAATTAAGTAACAACTCATCTTTCTGATTATCTGTTCCATTATTTTCACTTAATTCCTCGTTGCGACTTATTCTAATAGCCCTTTTTCCAGCATGGTCTTCCATAAAGTAATCTTTTTAATTGAAGCATCAATTTTTTATTTCAATATGAAAATGTTACAACTTTTTCCTTGAAAAGACAAATTAAGCTCATTTAATTTTTCAAATATGTCACATTAATAACATGTATTTACAACTTGTTACAGAACTAATTTTAAAATCTAATTTGTGCTCGGTTAAAACAAGTTTAACTTTATAAATTTTAAAAATCTTTTCAAACTGGTTGTTTTATACTAAAAGATATGTTAAGTCAAGCGACTCCTATTTTAAAAAACATTGGTCTATAGATCAGTGGCTCCCAAAGTGGTCCCTAAGAACTCCTAAGGATCTCCAGAATTATTCAGGGTTTCTGTGGAAAATTAAAATTGATTTGGAGATCCCTGGACAAGGTCAGGGGTTCCCGCAAAGTTTAATACAAAATTTTCAAAAATTGATCCATTTTTATTTTTATGGAAATTTAAATAAATAACAATAATTCACTTGGATATTCCGCCAAGTTCAACACCCGCCTAACTCAGATTCCAAATACAGATGAATCCATACTAATACATGAGCATCTTATTGAAATATCCACAAATGAGGAATTTAAACTAATGTGTGTGTGTGTGTGTGTGTGTTTGAACAATGTTGCCACAAATTCTGGCTACAAAAACAGATACCAATTTTATATCCTGCATTATTGTACAGAAGCTGTTGATTACTTTCCCGTCTTCCAATTTAGTAGAACGTGGATTCAGTGCCGTAAAAAACCTCATTACACACGAAAAAGAAACCGACTAAAAACTAGTTGCTACTCACAAACATTGAGATGGACATAAATACACTCAAAACATCTCATCAAGTTCATCCAAGACATTTATTTTTTTAATTTTATTTCAAACAAAAGTTATAATTTCAATAAATAATTCTTCAACAAAATGCTTTCTTAAATTTGCAATTTTTATACTACGCATTTATGTATCTTTTTCACTAGGTGGGGGGGGGGGGGGGGGGTTGGGGAATGTATAAAAAAAAAGAGGTCCATGGGCAAGCTTTAACTATAAAAAGGGGTCCGTGGGAAAATGTTGACTATAAAAAGGGGTCCATGAGTTTAAAAGGTTTGGGAACCACTGGTCTAGATAAATAAAATATTTTCTTATAAATAAATTATTACAAAGTTGAGTAATATTTTATACATAAATACTTAGACTTGTTGCTGTTGCTAATTTTTAAACTTTTAGTAGTACTGGAATGAGTATTGGATTAATCCATAAAATTTATAATTTCCTGCCATTCTAATGTAAACAAAATAAAGGGAAAACTCGTTTTTAATTGTTATTGAAATAAATTTCTTTATAGAATTTAGATGGTGCATTTGCACTTGAGATCCCAAAAGAGTTAATTAGAATTGAGACTCTTTTTAGTACCGCATTATAATCAGCTCTTGATTACTTCTCATATTTATTTGAGTATAATTACAAAAGGGATGGAAGATAGCGATGTGTGATTTTAAAATTCTTTGCATGTATCCCATTTTTAACCTGGTCATTAAGTATTATTTTAGCACGTATGGTAGCTGCCTGTTTAAGTAAAAAGCCATACATATATATAGCTGCAGGGAAATTATACCAACTAATTAAAGTATGATGAAGTTACGGATTCTTTCTCCACCTCAGAACAATAAGAACTGTTAATCATGAGCTTTTTTGTTTTCAACGGCTTTAATTATAGGTTAAGATTCGAGAGAAGGCGTTATCATATTTTCAACTCATAGAAATGCTTGAATTATGTCACCATACTGTTTTCAAGTGCATTTTCCAATGGTGCAATTTTCTTCGTATAAGACTCATATTGCTATTCATAGAATTAAACAAAGAACAAAGAGATTGTGCAAATTTGAGCATTTGCCTTGACACTAATTCAAAATCATCCGATTAATTCCGAAGTGATAATGTACTTAATTGGTGTATGTTGTGTTTGCGGAGTTAGCTAAAAAAAAACGAAAAAGCAAGCATCAATGTACGATAGAGCTGTCTAGTAAAATAATTCTAATGTATGTCATAATTATTCCAATTAAAGTTAAGATAGTGATCAATGTAGCAACTAGCTTAATTTTTTCCCCTCTCTTTTGATATTAAAGAAAGAACTGTATTTGTTTTGTTTCATTATTTTAAACATATCTATCCCATTTGAACGACATTGCTATTATGATTAAATAAGAAGTTATTTTGTGTGTTTCATATTTATATACTTCTTCAAAAGAAAGAACAATTTAAAAACATATACTATGGATTTTTATTATTACTTCATGTTCTAAATAAAATATGCATGGCTTCGATTCTTAAATAAATAAATGTTGAGCCACATGTGACTTTCGAATTCAAATTACCCGTGAAATCAATATTTGCCCTTTCGTTTGCGAGTTGGTAAAATATAAACAGAATAATCATTCATCCGTATTCTTTTTCTTCTTATATTGTTGTTATACTTTCAAATAATTCAGATGAAATATTTTTTAAAAAAAAATATTTATGATTCTTTCACATTCATTTCTACTTTTTTCTGCTGTTGATCTCGTAAAATATTTATTGAAAAACTATTTACGCTTGAATGAGAATCAGGATATGCATTCAAAAACGAAAGGGATTCAGAAAATATCCTTATGAAGATTGATGCTCTAGTTTATTTTCTTTAAGTAACATAACAAAGTATGTCCTTTCAAGATGTTTTGCGCAACCCAATACAATAATTTCACGAAAAATAAAACACTATATTTTCACTGTTTAGTCTTCTACTAAGAAATGCTAGCTAATTTACTATTTTTTAAAAAATAAAACAAACTAAAGATTGGGTGTAAAAAGTATTATCGAAGTTTCAGACTTTTTATGCCTTGAATTTTGAATTATTCGTTTTACGTGATTCTTTTCCTTAAACTCTAAGCGTTTCAATTTAACTATTACTTTTATTAAAGTAGATAAGAGGCATGAAGAACTACGTTATTATAAAAATACCATTTGAAAATTATTATTAAACACTTTAAAATATTAGCCATCATCTTTATTACTTTTTATCTATCGTAAAAGTTTGGAAGCAAAAATGTGTAAACTTGAATCAGAAATTAAAATTAGAGCCCTAATCGTGAAACATTAGTCTTATGAAAGAAGGATTTTCAGTAACAATCAAGTTTTGCTTGACCGTTTTAGAATTCTCAAAATAAAATTTTACAAGGTGGTTCAATCATGGTTGAAGCATTTTTTTCTTGACTGAGTTAAATCTCTATCCTATGATTAAATTTCCTTTTTGCGTTTTAAGTCACTTCCTAACGGACGGCGAGAATGGTCATTTTTTTTTCTAGTTCAGTGAAAAATGCATGAAGTCTGACCCTGGAGGGTTCGCGAAATGGAATCGGGCCTATGCAAAGGTCGGAAACCTTTGGCACGCCATGATCTTCAGCTGAAATTTATATTTTTCGATCTACGGTATGCTCATCCTTTACGTTGGTGTGAGAAACTGTGTGGGCTAGCACTTGTCTAGCCATTTAGTATGTCGTTCTCATATTACAGCTGAACCACGTGCTTATGTGATTGTTTTTTGTTGTTCGAATTTTACCTACTAGTATCTTTCAACCGTAACAATTTATTTCAGACTTATGACTATCGAATTTTTTTTTCTCTTGATGTGGACACACCTGAAATTTTCGTTGGAATTTCAAACTGTTAATGATTTTCCATCCATTACAATTTGTTGACACCCTTGATAGAATACTTCATCAAAAAGATTTATAGGTGGCAATGTATATAAACAATTGTTTTTTCCTTACCTCTAGATCTGGTTTAAAATGTTGTATGAAAGCGAGTTAAGAATCTGTGGCAATTATCTGTTAGCATCTCGACTTTTTCGTAGGTCAGTCAACCGGCAGACGTATTGGTATTTATAAAATAAAACCAAGTCAGTGAAGACTGTTCTTTTATTGCGCATCTCATATTTTCCTTTTTTTAATACATTCTTTATTCCCCCCAGACTTGTTATAACCAGTAATTTATTATTACATTTTTGTTAACCAGTTTTGCCTACCGCTGGGTATAATCGAAATGCGTCCTCTAAGAATCGCAGTAGATAATGTTTGTTCCATATGCGTTTGGTCATTAATTCAATTGCACCTCAATATATATTATATTTAAAGAGTAAACCTATTTTTAAATAGCGTTGGGTTGAAATTCTTCATGAATGAAATAATCATTAATATGGTTTAAATCATATGCTGATGAGATAGCTAAACCAAAAGGAAATAACTGTTAACTATAACAATTCGTCTGAAAATATGCAGCTCTTACATCAAGTAATGTTTTAATTGTTCGCACAGTTTTATATCTGTTAACAAAATACTAATACTGTAATTGAGATTATAAAATAATCATCATTATAATGTTACGGTAATAATTTTGATGTTTAACAGTATAATGTTTCGTAAAAGTAGTTACAACAATTTTAATTAAAAAAAAAGAAAATTGAACTGAAAAATATTTTTAGAAATAATAAGAAATAGTTGCTTAATATATTATATATATTGTTTATTATATTAATAAACAATAACTAAAGAAACATACAGTAGTATATTTAATATGCTTTAACAAGAATGTGTGTTTTCTAACAAATACGTCGAATTTTTATATGAATGCATTTCAAAAATTCTTAATTCATATAATTAAATTTTTTAAAGTAACATAGGTTATGTATCATTACGTAATAATTAACTGCATTTTAAGGGCATATCTGATTTAAACTCTTATTTCGTACTTCTAAATACAAAAATGTTTCAGTTCTTAAAAACTTTTATTTATGGGATGCTTTTAAATTCAGATAAACAAAGGTGATACAGTTTTCAAAAACAGTTTTATATAAAAACTAACTTTCTTTTAAAAAAAATACTCGAAAAGTGAACATTTGATATTATTTTGAATGCATAAATTGATCTTCAGTTTTAATTTTATTTTTTACTATGAATTTCTATCTCATTTATTTCACTGTACACTTAAGCAGTTCTAATGCAGACTCACTTTTTAATTGTTTCAGTATTTCGAACTGTGTGAACTAGATAAATCAAACTCTTTAGTAAAATGGAGCTAGTTTTGCTAAATAAGTCATTTGATATCACTAGTAGATTATATTTTTTATAATGTACAGCTTCTTGTGATGAATCGTTATTCGAATTATTTGTGAAAAATATTAACGCAACATTTCTTTAGCAATATTGGGGGGAAAAATGCTGTTTTTACGATCAGTTGAATTTTATTACTGAGAGATATTATGTTGAAAACAAAATAAAATTCTTCAGGGACTTCTCTTTAACGTATAGAAAATTTTAGCAAAAAATAAATAAATAAAATTAGAATTGTTATTTTATTAAGAATATCTGCATCTAATATCCATATTCAGAACATAGAATCAGACCAAGGAAACCCCAATAATAATACAAGTTCATACGGTTGAAGTACATATACCCTACTTCAGTACCTAATACTGCATACTTAAATTATTGAAACGTTTCGGAGATACTCGATTCTTTAATTTTATGCCTTAATAATACCAAAAGTTAGTAAAGTTTCATACCATTTTATATTAACAATTTGCTGGTCGAGATCCGAAATGATGTATTAATACGTCTTTTAGACAAAATTTACAACAAGGTAAGTCATTTGATATTTTGCCTTGGGGGGGGGGGGGATTTAACCGCGCTTAGGAATTATTCAAATTAAAAAAAAAAAAAGGAACCGAGCTTACATAGCACCTAAGCAAAAAATGGCATGCGAAAAATCATGTATGTTGTTACAAATCTTTTAACAGACAGCTTGGTGTTACAAGGCATGGAGCTCAAAAAGTCTTCAACTCTTCTAATATTTGTAGCAATTTTCAGTACAAATGATCGGTAAAATCTGTTCATATAATACATAAAATTATTTTTTTAAAATATATGCTATTAAAATTTGTTACATTGTTTTTAGTATATATTTAAATGATTCATCATGATTAAACAATTTTAAGAAAATGTTTTCTTAAACATATTTATGCAAAGAATAAAAATTTGACGCATGCGTTTTTGAATAGTATCACTAATAGAGAAGAACCCAGCACCACATTTCTTTTCCTGAATTGTTTTTTTTTTTTTTAATTTTTTTTATTAAAAAAAAAACTGCTATAAAATAATAACATTGAAAACTATAAATCTTGTAGTCATTTGAGATATTAAATTCCTTCTTGCACGATTAGATATCAGCTTCCTATTTTCCTTCGTAGTGTGAGCTACTTATATTTGTGTGTAATGAGCAGCTGCAATAATGGAAAACATCTTTGGGAAAATGTCTAGCATCCAATACATCAATCTAATATGCTTACTGTTTGTTTTTTTTAGAGTGTGCAGTCCTACTATCCATATTTCATCTCTAGCACGTTATAATTAAAAGTTAACAAGCCAAAAAAACATGCTTGAGCAAAGAAAATGATCCTACTAACTCAAAAAGTGACATTCTCTCCTTGTTTTCCCAGAAGGGAAAATAATCCCGTTCTCTCTCTTCAAATCAGTCTTCTCTAACATAGGCTTTGAAAGTCCCGAAACTTAAAACTGTGCCCCTAAAATAACAACATTAGATTAATTATACTGTATGTGTAGATGCGGATTAACATTTGGTATTTTTCCCATGAATATACTTTATTCGAGGATTATCTTAGCTTTTGAAATGAGTGCCTCTTTAACTAATGAATTTTTAGTGCTTTCGTTCTGTGCATCAATCGATCGAATATTAAGTAACATTAAAGTTTTCGTGAATTTCTGTTTTCCCCTCCAGTTTTAATTTCAAATTGAACAAAACTATTCTACTTTTTAACTTTGTCTGTATTAACTCTCACTTATGTACCGTAAAATCCGGCGTATAACGCGCACCTATACTTTAGAGGAGCAATTTTTAATTTTTAGGTTTATTCGCCAAATACCGCACACGCCCTTTTTTAAGAAAAAAACTTGAAATGTGCACATATGCAATGCTCTTATGTTTTGAAGTCATTTATTCGAGGTTTTATCCCAGGCTTTTGAAAAAATAGTATACTTCTAGAAATACAACCCTTTAAGTCCGTTAGAAATGTCATTTCTTTTAAATAAACAGTATTTCGATTTATGTAGAAGTCTAAGTTTTCCCTATGCTAATCTTTTTTCATTTTTAAAGCTCTCATTTTTATATCCGGTGTATAACGCGCACCCGTAAATTTCAATCTAATTTTTTGTGTTAAAAGTGCGCGTTATGCGTCGGATTTTACCGTACTTTTTGCTTATTCTTATGATAAAACAATTCCGTATAATGAAATGATGCCATCTTCTGAAATGCAAATTGTTGACATAATACAGTTTGTTTAAATTGAGAGAGTAATTTGCTCATTTGTCAGAGTAGAGCAGTTGTCATTCTTTCCTATATCGGTTATGAACTCTATCTGTGTTTGATAACAGAGTTGATTGTGTCGTCCAAGCGATCGCGAAGATATTCTACTTCTTCCATGTTGTTCCTTTGTTCTTTCACGCAATATCTATTGGGGATCCATATTGAAGAGTGTTGTTGAACCTAGTCTTTTTTCCTGGGGGATTACGTGTCATTCTTCTATATGACCATCGCTTTGCGTGCCATGCGTGAACAGCTATCAGATCCTGTCGCATAAGACCCATTACGGAACACGCAAGCAGGCCTTTTTGAGCGGGATCCTGGTTTCGTATTCACAAGCTTGAGGCTCGTAACTGTGTAACACCGTTACGAAAACGTAATTGCTAGAAGTCTCTGCATATTAAATAACAGGGAAGTATTAAATAAAATGCTACTAATCTGCCAATAGATTGTGAATGAGGACTTGAAAACATGGTAATTTGTGAATAGTATATTCAAAATAGTTACAAGTTGTCCTATTTAATGTAACAGTACTTTAGTTTCTATTTTAAGTTGGGGTTATTTTCCTGTTTATTAATGATAAAATACGATGCAAATAGTTAAAATCTAAGTGACTTACTGGTTTTTGAAGTTTTCATCTTCAGGAGAAAAAAATTATGCTTTCTTAAATAGAAAAAATTATTTTAATATCTATAAATGTGGTTTGTTTAAAGACCTGTCATTTATCTGAAAGCATACTTTTTAACAACATGAAATTAATAGTATACAATGGATAAGAACTGTATCCTCTCTTAAAAAAATCCTTATTTTTAATTGAAAAAATTTTGCGAGAATGTTAATGAAGAATTAAATCTGACTATAAAATTTTTCCTGAATTCGAAATCGTATACGCAGCATATAATTTCATCAATCTTTTTGTTCGAGCAACTTCACGAGGTTAAACAAGCTTGATTGTTATCTTAATCTAATAGAACAATGCTCAGAAGAGCGACTCGGTGAATATTTTTACTACGAGTTTTATAGAAACAGCTTTATACGTACATGCTGCACTGGATCACTATTGAGCTTCTTAATCCCAAGCAGCATAACTCAGCATGTACACTTTCTTCCAAGAATAAATACTATACTTGTATGTCTATTTGTTGATGCAGTGAAATATAATCTCCTTCAATTGCTACTCACTTTTCAGCAATGACATGAAATTTGCGTGCATTCGAAACCTTAGAAGACGCAAACTTCTTGAAATTCTGTTTGACCAAAATAATGAGATAAATATATACATTCAGCTGGTATGCTCATCTTGTAATGGTATTTATTTTCTTCTTACGATTTGTCTGTGGAATTTGAGGATTATAATTGTACAAAATACTTTCTATGGGAAATAAAGACTGTTTAATGGAAAATATTTTTATACTTTATTTTTTCTGCAAATTATACCTTTTGTATCTTTTTAACCAGTGTTATAACCTGTACTTAAACATTGCAAAATAATGTTCATCAATGATGTTATTTGTTCTTTTAAGTAAAACTAATAACTGCAACATTACTTCAATAATTAAAACGGTTTCGGGTTATAATAATTTAGTTTATTTTAAAGCTAGTTCCCTCATGCAGTTATATTCGTACATATGTTCCATATAAGGCTGATTCCTTAGCATTTGTGTAGTATCTATAGCCTTCGTGTTGCTTTATAGCGGGACATTAATAAACTCTCACATTTACTCATTTTACAGTATCTAAATTTATTTCTTTAAATTTTGCCTGCACTTTAGATTGATGATCTATTAATTATACAAATAACTAACACCCTTCCTATCCTTTTTTTTTTATATGCACTTGACGGTAATTATATTTCCCGCTTTATATATTACAATAAGTGCCACATCCGGCTAAAACCCCGACCACTGTCACTTGTTACCCCTCATTGTGACCCCATTCAATTTTCGATGGCACAAGTGAGTAGATTTGAGGCTCATTATAGTTTTTAGATAATTTCTTTGTATATGAGAGGGTGGGAAAAAAGGATTCCCCTTCGAAAACCCCTTGTTTTTCGGCGAATATGCTCTTTTGCGGCTTTTCCCGTGTTTGGAGACTGGAAGCACGGTTGAGCAGCCAAACGATTCATCTCTGGAGGCTGGGTGCTGTGTGCAACCACCCCTTGAAGCTTGGGGTCCTCCGTTTTAATGAGAAATCCGGTACTTCTCAGTCCCGAACAAACTTTAATGCCTAATTTTCCCCGCATGTGGATTTGTACATTAGCTTAACGTTGCGAGTAAAATAATGACCATCGGCTGTGGCTTTGAGTTTAGAGGGTAATTTACGAGTTATAAAACCATAAGCCTGCTTGGAAACACTGGAGTCTTTTTTTTTTTTTTTTTTTTAAAATAGCTCTACGGGAATATTTTGATGAAGTTGGGTGACTTTACTTTAAAAGAATATAAGAACACGTCGATTATTGAGAAAGAAACACTGGAAGACTAGAAATTCTGATTTATTTATATGCTTTAGGTTGTACGCATCTAATAATTTAATACATTTCTTACCCACGCTTCTAATCACGTTCGTCATTATAATTATTATTTTATGGTGGTTCATGCTTTTGAATTTTCCCTTCAGATTCTTCACAATCTTTTTATAATATTTGGGATTCACCACAAAGTTTCTCCTTTAAAAAATGGATTTAAAGAAAATGGTTTTTTTATACAGTTTATTGTGATAATACTTTTTTATAATTGTATTTTACTGTTGTGTAATTTTATAAAGAGAAAATTAAATAGTTAAAAAAGTAAACCGGCAAAGAAGATTTGAAACCAAAACATTTTGAAATCTAGTTTTCATTTCATTTTTTTCAAACACCGAAAAACACTGTAGAAAAAAATAGACCCATTTATTATTTCTCTTGTTTTTAGATTGAAATATGGTTTTTAGAATTTGGAAATTAAGTTTTGCTTAAATTGCTAAATTATTTAATACTTGAAACAGATGAATCCTACAATAAAAATTGTTTTATTTGTTTTTATAGATTTTAGATATTTCGGAGATATGAATGAGGGCATTAAAAACTACATTAGTTTTCTCTAATCAATTTTCTGCAAAACCACAAACATATTTCCTCTTAGAAGAAATAATGTCGGTCACACTGTCCAGAAATTATTTGCGGTATATTATTGCAATGGGAAAATATACCACAAAAAGATGTGTCCTACATGTTGAGATTATTTCATTACCATCATCCAAGGTGCGACAGCTATGGATGATGAGCCAAGACATTCTCAACCAGAAGTTCCCAACCACCTGTACTGGCAGCCAGAGTACTCCAATTCTTAGTTTTAAGCACCAAACAATCCTCTTCTACTGCATTTATCCATCGAAGTCTAATTCTTCCTCTTCTTCTAGAGTTCTACAGTGTAGCCAAAACGATTTCTTTTGGAATGTTACTGTCGTTTATATGAATAACATGCCCAGTCTAATTGAGAGTGAATTGAGAGAGTCCAATTAATGTAGTGAACAATATCTGGCTCTGAACATTCGGTATAATTCGGTGTTGCGCTTCTACGCCAGATACCCTTGTTCTCCTTCGAAGATATATTTCATTGACGAGAGAAATATTTCAAACTTAGATTCCATATTAATGTCTTAGTTAATGACTGAATGCTTAATAGGATCTCATTTGCGAATGTGAATCACATTTTCTTTATCCATTTTTCCTTTTATTTTTTATCTTTATCCTATCCTTCTCATAGATACATCAGTTTCGTAGAACTTTGTTAACAATAATTAATGCTTAACAGATCTCAACACTATACTCCCACTGAAAAATTCAAAACTGATTGCATTTAAAGGACTAAATAATGTATCCTCTCAACAGTTCAAATTTAAAAAAATATATCGCATTGATTTGATTGAT
>BMAV01006263.1:263774-299993 GCA_019973955.1 Trichonephila inaurata madagascariensis | reverse complement strand
TTTTTTTTTTTTTTTTTTCAATTTACTTTTTGTCTTTTCTCGCAAAGCCATTGATTTACCCTTTAAATTTCTTCGAAACTTTACTCTGCTATTTGGCGAAGATCCAGTCATGCGATTAAGAAATGTCGGCTTTGACCTTCGCCCTGAATATTAAAAGTTCCGCTAGAAAGCGTCTCACTCCGCATCCATAACTCAAGACGACACGGGTTACACGTTTCTCTTTCAGCTCAGTAAATCCGGAAAATAGCCGACCATCTGTTGAAGTCAGCAAGGGGCTTCATTTCACGCTAGTGTGAATACACACAGTGGGAGAAGAATTTGTTGCAGAAAAGATTCTGACCATTTTTCTAAAGTTTTTCTACCTGCACGAAGGTCAAGATCGTAAACCGATCGTTTTGTTTTTGAATGCCAAATGTTTAGGCTACCACCTGTTTTGAAATTCACGCTTTTAGATTTCGACACGCGGTATTTTCCAGTTTTAAATGTCTGAGTATACTTTACGTTTGACAATTCTTATGTAAAAAAAACACAATGCTTTTTTTAAAAAAATTATTAATTACTTTAAAGTTAAAGATATTTTTTTTACAGTTCTTTATAGCTGTATTCTTTCAGTTGGTGTCATTCGATTTAATGTTCATAATTGTTGCTTAGAGATAATTCTTTAATAGTTGGTAAAGCATAAAAATTTCGCTTAAATGAGTAAATATTAAAAAATCTGTTTTTACGCTATTATCCTTACGTAAGTATATTTAATATAATTTGTTCTTATAAGTACTTTTTCTTGCAACGTATTTATAAATTGTTTTTTTTACTTTAAATACTTATGAAGTTAGTATTATATTTCTAAAAAAAAATTGGTAATTTGCTTTTAATAATATTCTAGACTTGAGACTGGTATTGTAGATGGATATAAAACGTATGCTCTTCCTATTGCAAATAAGAAAGAATATATATGCATGTTTATTTTCACAATTGCTCGAATTGAATAGTAACCTACATAAATGCAACAATGAACCAAAAAATTTTAATTTGATTTGATTACTGTCGATGTTTTGTGTTGGCAAATAATAGCAGTTGTAACCACAAATGTGTTGTTATCTGCTGTCCGTTCATTGTTAATTGAATACGAGCTTTTTAAAATAATTATTAGACATAATGCGTTGGTATCGGCTTGTAAGATTAAAATGACTCTAGAGCTGCAGAGAGAGGATGGTTAAGACAATGATATGGAAATATCTCATAAGAGAAAATTCTAGCCTATATTTTACTTTAAAAGGAGGCAGTTATATAACAGACTTTCAATTCTGCAAAGTTTTCTGAACTCTATAAAATAAAAAACATCAATGCTATGCAGAGCCTCTACTTTTCATTGCTAATAAGGCAGTATTAAATATACTCAACCAACGGGGCGGCAAGGAGCTTAACTAAAAGGAACCATGCATTCGAATTTGCAGAAATACAGTAATTAGTTCGATATTCCTTGGAAGAATCCTATATGGATCTGAAATTTAAATTTAATACACCACTGAGTAGTTCTTAATTAATTCTTTAAGTTAATGAACATAGCGGAGACTTTCTTTTTTATTCTACTGCGGAAAAGGGGGGGCGTTGAGACTGCAATAGTACCTATGTAATTATGCTAAATACACCACAGGGGTACGCAAAATTTTTCTTTTATTCATTCTTTTTTGCTATGGCTAGGAACGAAAGCAGGTTAATATTTTATTTTATTTTCTGTTAATACTATCCTCGATGGCACATAAATTTTAATATGATATGCGTCCACATTATGGAAGTAAGACAGAAGTGAAAACAGAAGGCCCCAGGGCAGGAAGTATCGAGGTAGGTGACAGGAAGTCTACAGGCAGGAGGCATTTAATTGAAAGAGCCTTGGGAAAAAGCTCTTTCCTTCACTTTAGAATGCGACGTTTGCCCCCTGGCAACCGGAGTTGCAATTGTTCCGCGTCTAGCTGCAGGCACACTATTGCGAGAATTTTTACTCATGATTAGTCGTGATCTGATTGCTAATTAAGAGAGAGGGAATCCCAATGAATATGTGAAGTAAACTATTGAACTGAAGCTTACCATATGCGTTTAAATACATTCCTAACATTGTCTATTAATGTCCCTTTGTCATATCTGAGAAGGGGGTGTAACTCGTTTGTTCTATTAGCACGTTAAATTCTGGTGTGGCCTCTTAGTAGCCAGTACTTCATTCTCAATAACGGAAATGAAAAAAAAAGAGGTGTAAACACTGTTGCCCCAAAGGGCGTTTTCTCACAAGGCTCGAAGAATGAAGATATCTTAACTTTCGCACGCGCTATTTTTTAAAAGAAAAGAAAGAGTGATTTTTGTATGTTTTTGATATGACGCGCGTCTGTGCTCGGAATTATAAGTGTTATATTTGAGCGGATGTGCATTAAATTCTTTATTTTCTCTTCCCTTCTCTTAAAATTAAAATTGTTTCAAAACTTGTTAGTGTACAGGATTAATGGTAGAGTCTGTATCAGAAACGAATAAAATATGCGAAATCTGCCTTCCGAAATCAAAATCTTTATTAACCTATCTATTATAAAAGGTAAGAGCCTATTTTGCATATTTTCTCTATTTATGTTACTATATTATTTCTTCATACGTAGTATCAATGAAGTTTAATTAATATTCCTAAGGGCCAAATCATTTGTTATTTTCTTCAATTTCTGTTATATATGTTGTCACATATTTCTAAAATAATAGCAATGAAATTTTCTTTAAAAAAAATTGAAATGCTTATATTTTACGTTATATAGTTACAAATTAAATTAATTTTATGACGAATAATATGTTGTATTGCATAAAACCATACCAATAGACAAAAAAAAAAAAAAAAAAAAAAAAAAAACAGCGTGTACTTTAGCGCATTTGCATGCCGTCTAATTTTTTTTTACATGATCCTTGAAAATGAGACCGCATCTTACTCGTATTAAAAGCTTACAAATGAAAACAAATTTACTGATATTTTGAGATAAGATTCAAAATTGAGACGTAATAACTCACTCTATCCAATTTTTCTCTATCCCCATTTCAAACGTACAAAGAAAAAAGTTAATTATTTATTGAGATCCTTCTTTACACAGAACACATCTGTTTTATTAATGAATGCGACGCTATTGTTCCGTAATGAAGGGATAAGTAACGTCATACAATAGGCGAAACTTGTTTCGAAATCAATAAATCGAGTACACGAAAAGTGTCTCATGGTCGTTACTCCTCGCCATTACCTTATGCCGTAATGTCCATTATTGGATTTATGCCTGTAAGTGTCACTTTCTTTTGTCGATTGCAAGCGTAAAGTACAATACATCGACAGGTAATTAATTCCCTTGATTGCTTAAGTGTCACTACTTTTTACAATTATTACCTCGTTGGTAGCAGAAATAATGCACCTGAGGGTGGAATACGGAAATCAGATTCTGCGGAAAGAATGTGTATTTATCAATTAAATTTATTTTTATTGTTTTCAGTTGAAGCATCAGTGAATTAAAAAAAAAATCGTAGATTTACGCGTGAAAAAGATTTTCGGTTTTGTGTTTAATGAGGAAGTCTTTTCAAAGACAATTGGTGGAAAAATAGATTTTTCAGTTGGTATTTTCAAATTATTATTTCTTGAGCCTCAAAATTTGATTTGGTTGAAAGGTCATCTATTATTTTACCTTGCATATGAAATGGATTCTTTTGAATTTCGATAATTGCGCAACTAAATATGAAAAATTTTTCTTCAAGGTATTTCCTTAGTCAAAGCCCTGAACTAAATATATTATTAATCATTTAAACAAGAAATCTGGAATAAAGCTATTAATTGCTATTGAATGATTTTGAATTTTTCATTCACGGAGTGAAATAAACCGTATGTGTGGGAATATTTTGCTGAATCCATAAATACATTTAAATAAAATTGTTATGTTTTAATGCGTTGAAAAAAAAGAATTTAGAATGCGCAAAATTAGTCCTGATTTGATCAGATTTAATTTCAACTACAAAGACCCAATTTTTCATTCAAACTTTAAAGTTGACTGCTTTTTAAAATTTAAGTGTTCATGACCCATGTCTTAAAAACATTTATCTAAGTGAAAGGTATCATGAATAAAATAGCCGAAACACAAGAAATAATACATATACTTCTCACCAAAACAGAAATGTGCTTATGTATCTTATTTTTTCACAAATATTAATATCATCGCTATTGAATTTGTACTTTCCCTAGGAATGTGTTTTGGATCCACTTCAAACATAGCTCATGTAATATTCAACTGAAAAGAATATGTTGTGGTAACTTTTTTAAGCTTTAATTTAAGAATGGCATCAGTTCCTGAATTAGCCGTGATTGCGTGAGTTAGAGCTAACTAAAAGTCTCTTATAATAGAAAAAGATACTTTACACTCGTTTTCTAATTTTAAAAATTAACCAAAATTATTATTAAAATTTACTGTTTTTACGAAGCATTGGAATTCCCCCTTCCCCGAAATATGATCGAAAATCAGTTTCATCGAGCTCCGATCACTCATATCGCATATAATATTTAGAGGAAATATTGGACACTCACAAAATTAGTATAATTTCAGATGTGACACATCTAGAACAACAACATTTCTATTTCAGTAATTAATTTATTAAAGGAAGAGCTAAATATATAGCTTCCATTACTTTTGAAGTTTAGTTTTCTGACGTAACTTCGTTAATATCATACATCAGAGTGACTCAAAACATTTTGCATATCACTTTGAATTAGATGGTTTATTGTCCCTTCCGCCTCACTAATGAAGCATGTCACTAATTTAATGTAGCTTAATCAGATTTTATTTCATCACTTAAAGGCAGTTGAAGTGACCACAACTGGGACATCAACCTTTGATGGACATGGTATGTCCTAATTAAACCAAAAAGGAACTCTTTAAGAGGGAAAATATTAACGGTTTTGGAAGAGAGTAGGATTTGTAACGGGATGATAAATTATGGAAAATGATTATAAATAGCGCAGTCTATCACAAAAGGTAAATTGGATAGAAACTTTAGAAAATCTTCCAAATTAGTTTTGTATGCATTGGCAGGAGATCGATTACATGTACCCATTATACCTTTTACACAATTCACGTTTATAGTATGCTATTGTTACGAAATTAAAGCTCGAACTATTAATACTACGTTTTAGTCTTTCTTAGTTGAAGCATGACGTTGAAAACATATTTTGCCATTAGCCTGTATAATTACGATCACTAATGAGTTTTTTGAACAATAACCGTTGCAGCAAAGAATTGCCTGTTCTTTACTATTTTTATTTTTCCATCTCATGCAAATACATGCAATGTATCATTTGCCTACTCTGATTGCTTTGTCACTTCTTGTTGCTAAAATTAGCATCTTCATGTCAAGCCAAACACAATTGCTGAAACTATGCTTCCCATTGTTACGTGTTCTTAGGCTGATATCTGTATCGAACGAAATCAGGTCAGAGAAGAATTAGTTTGTAAAAGGCTTCTCTATGGTGCCTTGTATCAATAGAAGATGTATACAGATTATTTATCAGTATTCACTTGTTTTCTTTTCCTCTTCCATCATTTTGCAGTAAGGAAATTTCTACACCCCCCTAAAATATGGTGGTTCTTATTGTTTATTTTTACCCTACCTGATAAACTTTATTTCGGAACACATTTATAAATGGCTTGGTAAATATAAACATGTGTATTCTTCAAAATAAAAATATATCCAACGCATGTATATATTTTCTATAAACTGCATGAAACTCATTAGATTTGTACTTTGATATATAACTGTATACCTCCGTTTCTTGTGACTTTCAAGTTATTTGAATTTATGACTTTGCTTATAGCTTTAAAGTGAGTTTGAATGCACCTAAGCATGTGCTTATTGCAAGAATATATTTATACTTTTGATTAAGAGTTTCTTCAAACTCATATTAGGAGTAGTAGATACTCAATATTGTGGGACATAACACTGTAAACTCAATTTGTGTAGTTTATTCACAAACATTTATTCCTAATAAATACAAGCATTGCAATGTGGTGTGTATTCATGCTTGTAATTTAGTAGACGTTATTCATACTGTACATTGCCTTTTAATTTAATTTAAACATAAATTGAATGCATATTGAATTTTAATCATAGTTGTTGTTTTTTTCACTTTTTTTTTCCCTATATTGGTGAAATAATATTCGAACACAAAGAGCTAAGTCTAATTTTTTTTAAATAAACCATAAATCAAAACTTTTTTAATTTTAAACATTGAGTTAAATTTAATTATAGGCATTCTATAAGCTGCAATTATAATGTGAATGAATACATGGATGATTTTTAAATAAAAGTTTATTGACGGGATCATAAAGCTGTAAATAATCAGCAAAAAATTAAGTCTAAAATCCATCACATACACGAAAGAGTTGCATTATTCAATATGATCATAATACAACGCTTATGTAGAAGAAAAACAAATCTCACAGACGTAAAATTTTATGAGTTGCAAATAAATTGGAAGTTTTTTTGTACCATTATAGATATATGTTCTTAGAAAATTCTTAAGATGTATCTCTTAGAAATTCGAAGGACAGAAAGTCATACTTATATTTGTGTGTGTGTGTGTCAAATAAAATTAGAAAAATTTTCAAATCTTATTCACCTTCCTTTGAAATACTAATTATTTCCAAAGCACAAATTTAAAGGTTGGAAAATAAAGTCTAGTGAGAGAGAACAAAAATATATATCGTATTTTAATTGATACTCGAAATGTTGTATCAATTCAAGTTCCTTGCTGATTTTACTCAATTTATCCTTCTATATTAAATCCGGGGGAAAAAATCAGTCATTTTACTCGTCTTATTGAAATAAATCCAATTCTCTACACCACAAAAAATTTCAAGATCAGCCAAAAACATTAAGTAATCTCATAATTTAACAACATCGATAACTGTGAAAAATATATATATATATATGTTTCTTTCTTATAGTTAAGTGTATATTTTTGTAATTCGTTAAAAAAAAAAGTAAAAAATCTTTGTCAGTATAATTTAAGAATCATTTGTAACTCTTAACAGATTATAAAAGAACTGGTTTGTTGAACTTGGTGTGAAATTTATCCTCTTTATGTTAAGAAAATTGGTTTAAACTTTGTTTTCTCAACAGGCTTAAGAAATTTACTAACGTAGACATTCCGTAAAAAAACTCAAAAATATCCTTAAAGTTTTCTTAGAAAATTTATCAGAATAGTTGCACTATTGGCCTTGCATTTTCTTCAGTATAGTTTTCACTTTTATGTTAATTTTTTTAAGCAAAAAAGTGTATCAAATGACTTTGATATTTTAGTACAGTTCTTGTTTCGCGACAGCTATTCACTATATCTTTTATATTTCATTTTGAAAATAACTCGAATATATATACATATATCTTCGTAAAAAATATTCTTGAGGAAGTTCAGAGACTCATGTGCTATGAGTTTGCAAACCCTGGTGCTAAAATCGTGATCACCTGTGAATTGGAAACTTGTTAAATCGAGCATTTATTGTTCTTTTTGGCTTCGTGAATCATAAATATTCACGTTTGGATACAGCTGGAGAAAAAATAATTATTCTTTTTTGGTCAAATGGGGACAAAATCTAGGCTACTTATGGTCTTATCAATTTTGGTGTTTGTTTCGGCAAAACTCTTTTTGTTGTTACTTCTAAACATCACGCATGTTCGTAAGTCGTCTTACCAAAAAAAAGTGAAGTTGCCATTTTTCTCTTTGCTTGCACGTTTCTTTGTCTCCATGGTTAGTCAAAAGAAGCGGGATTCGCTTGAGATAGTAACTTCCTTAATCGCTGCATGCCTTTGCCCATCAACCTGATATGAACGAAAATGTAGCATATGCAAGAAGGATTTTCTATTCTTGATGCTATCCTTTTATTAGATTTCTTTACATTTTGTGTATAATTTTGTTTCCTGCTTAATTTAGAGAATGCTTGTTTATGCAGAAGCGTGCAATCAACGCATGAGTTTTAGCTTCAAGAAAATTATCTTAAGAAGTTCTTCATGACTGTTATTTTTAAGTTAATGGTTGAAAAATCTTATTTATGTTACATGCAAGATGTTTGATGGCATGGAAACAGAATATACGCTTTTGCTGAAAAACATTAAAAAAATTAGCAATATTCAAGTTTATATCAACATTTAAAGTTTTCTTACATCTTCTAGTAGATTTATTTCTTATCTGTAGAATAATTTGTGTGGTTCTTCTTCCGTGTAACATAAGTGGAAATTAATTATGTATTCTTTACATTCTGAAAATGCTCTGGGAACTCTAAGCTATTAATCAAGATCAATACCAAGTGAATAATTTCTATGCCTCTGGGAAGAAAAAAACCTTTTAAAGTGAATCCGTAAGAGAGAGAGAGAATTCAACTCTCCTTTTTTATTGTAGTTGTTACATAAGTAGCCAAATGAATCAAGCTCTTAATCCTTCCGAAATTGAAAACTGGTCTTTAATAGTACAATGAACTGCGTGTTAATAAAAGTACACCAAAAGTTTTTAAAAAATATGTTCACTGGTGAAAAGGTTTAAACGAAGATTAGTAAATGCAAAAGAGTAATCAAATGGATTTTTTAAAATAAAAATATTTAATGAAAATAGTCATTAAATAAATCTTGAATTTAACTATCTATTGTAGTTCTGCTTTTTTTTTTTTTGTCACTCATAAATTTCCTTTAATTTCAAGCTCAACTTTTTCAAATTGTTTTGATTTATTATTTAGCTTTTGGAAATATATAAAATGTAGATTCCACGTAAAAAAACTTCTTTAAACTAATGCATTTTTCCCATTATTAAAATTACAATATGACACTGATCTGTACTTTGCTATTATTTTACTTTGCTTGGTGGTTTTCTTAAAACAGTCTTATATACAGTAGAACGTTTTTTATCCGAATCAAATGGGACCGGACACCGTTCGGATATGCGACTGTTCGGATAACCGAAAACCGAATGCGATCCATGCAGTATATGAAACCGGACACTATACAAATATTGAAAATCATCACATGCGAGAAATGTGCTAAAAAAAGCAAAATAGGTGCAAAATGTTGCAATTTTACCTTTATTGTGGAAAATAATCACTTATTTTTCACTGTACCATTGTACACCTTCGTTTTTTCACTGCAAGGTCTCTGAAAAAACTGGTTCGGATATTTAACGCTCCGGATAATAAACATTCGGTTAAACGACGTTCTATTGTATTAATAACAAGTTCACAATTTTTTTTTTCGTGTATCTAATTAATTCTATTTAACTGGACCTAGAATATCATGAATGAGATTAATGTATAATTAACTATAATAAATTAACAAAACTTTCCACTTTTTTAAAAATTGAAATAAAGCGTATCACACAAAATAAAAGCTCTTATTTCAGCGGATAGGTTAAGAGTGATTGATAGCATCTGTTAAGGTTTATGAGTCGTGTTTGGTGAACATCATTAGCTTCGGCATTGCAGGCACCTTGCGTACGTTTCATATCACCAGTCAACCAAGAAAGGTTGCTTGGTATGAACTTAAAATTAGTGAGTCATGGAAAATGGCTTGTTTAAAATCAGATAGATTTTTATTTCGTTGCCAAAACTCAAAATAAAAGAATTAAATACGTTTTTCATTTATTTATTTTGTTATTATTTTTACCTTGGCATTTTTTGACGATGTAAGTGAAACGTTAGTGACATCAAAGAAAGCGTCAGAAGAACGAAATGAAGTAAAAAGAACTCGATTTTGAACTGAACTACAATACATACATTCCTTTAATTTTATTCAATTATCAAAAAGCTTTACTTCGGACTTATACGTTAATCTGTTCCGCGACTTTTACAAAAAACATCTGTTAAAAATAATTTTTTTTTTCTTTTCTAAAAATAATCATTAGCTAAAACGAATTCTGTCGAAATGTATAATAATCCTCCTCTAAAAAATTTTTTTTGAAAAAAAAAAAATATTAATAGAGTGCGAGAAAAGTACGAAACAAAATTAGTATTGTCTGCTGATAAGAATCTGGTCGTGTTTTATGGTAAATTATTGTTTAATAATGATTGTTGAAATAATTGATTGTTAATTTTATTGTAAACTTTACACACATACACACACATTAGAGCAACTTATTCAATTACTTAAATGTCAAATTTTCGGACTTTTACTTTAATTAACTTAACTTTAAATGCAAAGGATTAGAGAATTCTATCGCGACTTCTTGCATCTTTGCTCAAAACAGCTGAAAAATGCGTAGAAATCAAACGCAATGACAAAGTATCTCATGATCTTTTTTTCTGCCCCAAAATCTTGAAGATTTATTTTTAATTGTTTTTGCAATTTCAAGGTTATTATTACCTAAACTTTGCTCTCATGCATCTATGTTTCAATCAGTTTCTTAAAAGAAAAAAAGAGAGGCCATACTACTTATTCTTTTAAAACACAAAACAATATATATTTCTTCATATAATAAGAGAATCCCTTATTGATTAATAACCGATACGCGTGACTTTTCTGTTAGTTGATAAAGTATTTGAATTAGTACATGAGTGGATTAAGTGCACTTATTTCAAAATTAGGTCTCAGATATCACAAAACAAAGCTAATGAACAATAAAACAAACAAAAATAAAAATTCCACATTTTATCTTATGTTGAATCATGTGTACGAAGAAGATTGCATTGAAGACTGCACGAATACATTCACAATATATTGTTTATATAACTTGTTTTCATTTTTAAAAGACGACTTTTTGTAGAGCTTGATTTGTATTTTTTTAAAAAAGTCATTGGTTCTTTTTAACACTCATATATCAGTATGGAAATTGTAAATAAATTTTTTTTTCTTCGTCTAATATTTCTACTAAATTTTCAACTCTTTTTAATAGCATATCGATACAGTTATGATTTTTTTTTTTTTGAATTATGTTTAGTACAGGAAAAAAGACAGTCTTAAGAGACTTAATCATTTCAATTGATTGAAGATCTATTAAGAAATCTTTTTTTTGCAATCTGATGAGGCATACTTTACATTTTTTTCTTTATTTCTCTGGGCTGATTTGAAACGAAATGATTTTAAAACGTGTGGAATCTTCAAAACAGAAAAACACATTTGAAGTCGTGAGTAGTTTCCCACCTTAACGTACATTTTTCAAACCATAAATTGCTTACTATGAACATTTTAAAATTCGTTAGAATAGTAAATGATTTACACGAAGGCATGTAAAAAAATTAAGTTGAAGTTCAAAAGACCCTTTCATGCAGATAATCGCATACCCGTAATAAAAGACCGAAATTCGACAAAGCAAATACTTCAGGAAGTTATGCTTATAATAAGTATGTTATGACTAAGAACGTCATCTGTCAAGTGAATCGTGACTGAAAATCGAGAAGCGAGTATTCATGGTCACAAAACGCTCTGTTCGTGAACCTATAAATGTCTCTGCAACATTCCCTTCAATAGAAAATTTATACAGAGATCTCTGTGCAGATGGGGAAATTTATTTCCAGTTTTATTTTTCATTTTTACGGAATCCAGTTTTTCTGCAAACAGTTATTTATCGAGAATGCAAAAAGTCGAGTTTATTCTTGTGTCTGAGAATTGTAAGGGAAATATAAGACGTTGACTAATTCAATGTTTACTTTTGTTATTACTTGAAATATTTTTCGATTATTTTAAACTTTTTCGCTTGTCATGTGAATTGAAATAAATATTTTTATATTTCCTTAAGGTCAAAACTTACTATTAAATTATCAAAATTCTACTCCGTGTAAACCTTTTTATTTAGAAAAATTGAATAATTACAAAATGTCGGAAATTTTCTGCAGTTGGAAAAAAAATAATCGTCAAGAAGTTATTTCAAATAAAAAATTCTCACTCATGATCAATTTTTAAGCATTTAGCTATTACTTTACCAATTCATTTTGCTAGCAGATTTTAAAAGTTCTTATCCTTCATTATGTCTTACTTTGAAATAGCACTGTTCCTTATCAGAAATGAAGAGTTGTAATCGGATAACTATCGAATCACAATGCTCACAAGAAATTAGCTTATTTCGCAAGAATTCGAAGAGCTACACTAAATACTTTTACGCATCTCTCACGACATCATTTTTAAATTTCAATTGGTATACTCCAATGGCAGACAAATGATTGTATATGATAACATAAAGCTCATAGGAAAAAATAACGAAAACATTTGCTACAGAATCCACTTAAAAGAAGTAATATCTATCAGAGATTTCCTGAAACACACAAATATGGACTGTAATGAGATATATAAAGGGAAACCAGTGGCGTAACGGAGAATATTTGGTGCCCCCCTGCAAACTCAGGTTTCGGGCCCGAAGCCCAAATACATACTTAGCGGCAGTCGGGCTTTGGGCCCACTACCGCCCCTGCCCCCCCCCCGAAAGGGGGGGGGGGGGTGTACGTTACGCCACTGGGGCAAACCACATATTTCATGAAACTATATTTCAATTACTAGATTTCATGAAACAAATATGGGTTAACTGAGCTGTAAATAAGATTCTCTTTTGGTTCGAGTTATAGCCATTTATTGGTAATGAGAAAACTTAGTGCATTCAGAGACACCTTATCTTGACAAAAAAAAATCGCATTTAGTCACGTAATGTGCGCCCTATGAAAATGTATTTTGAAAACCAATATCGTAGCTAAATTAAGGCGACACTTTGCAACTATTAATATTTTAAATCTTTATAAGCAGGATTATTTTCCCTTTTTTTTAAATATCACAAATTATCATCGAATTTAAAACTTCTGGAAATAAATACAGTGCATCTATCACCTAGATCTAATCCTAATGCCTCAAAATTTTTGCGATATGAGATCTATTTATTATGCAGCATGCAACACTTTCTGAACAACCAGCGATCCAAATCGATTGATCATTTGATTGTCAACAGAGAGAAAAGCAAGAATTAAAATTATCATCTTAGTGATCAGATTCGAGCACCTCAGTTCATTTTCATTTGATAACAAACCATCACAGACGGAAGAAATTTGTGTCTAAAGAGACCTAGTTTTTATAAGATGCTGTTTCTTTTATTAGAATTGCTTTGTTTGGAGATCAGGTGTTCTAATATCTTACGCTAATTTGATATCGAAAGAGATAGATCCAAGTATGAATAGCCAAGAAATCTTTTTTTTTTTCTCTTCCTTCAGTGTAGGTAAATTAAGATGTTTACATTCGACTTATTCTGATACTTTTCTAAATTTATTTACTTATATTTTTACACGTTAATTGTCACACCATCTGCCTTTGACATAATTTCAAGATAACTTTCATAAAAAACGCTGAATTTTTGAGTGTGTGTTTACTGTCTAGGATAGTTTTTTGAATTATTAAAATATTTGCTTAATATATATTCATTTGTTGATGAATTAGTTGTTGCTTCTTACTTTCGAATAGGTTAATTATTGGTGGTCTAATTATTTGAAAGTTTGTAACACTGTTGTTAATAAAATACGCTCATCTGGAACTTAAATTTATTAAGTACACTCTTTATACGTACAATTATATTAACAAAGCTTATTGATCATATTATTATATTCTGCTGATATTTTTTTTTTGGTTGTCATTTCATTTACGTTTAAACAATAGCTTAGCTGGTATAAAGATCGCTTCAAGAAGATACGTTACAAAAATTGAGACTCAATGACTACAAGATTAAGAGCACTTGAATCAAATATAATCTTCTTTCCCGGACATATCTCCGGTAACTCAATTGACATGTTGACTTCAATTGACCACTATTTACTCTAAATCCTTATTCCTTATGCGATAGAAATCTGATAACTAAAGTGAAGTACTTTGCGGACAAACAATACATTTGATACACCAAATCGTTATAAGGCGGAAGTTTTTCTCTTTAGTGTAATTGTGTGGCCTGTTCCGAGTTGCATGCAAAAGTATTATTTTTGAAGGAAGTATATATTCTTTAGCATTTTCAGCTCTTGGTATACTTATCGTATTAATGCTTTCAGCGCGTGTTAGTCTTAGGTCTAAAAGCAAACAGTCAATTAAAAAAACACGGAAGAAATATTAATTGTATTATAAAAACGGGCTCTGTTGACAATCTTTTTCTTTTCTTTTAATATTTAAGTAGATTACGTTTTATAAATTTAAATGACTTATTTACCGAAACATATTATTTCAAACTTCACGATTATTATTTACACTAGGCAATCTAGAAATAAAAATTTTAATTAAAACTAATTTTTTTTTTATTTTTATTTTTTAGCTAAACAATGGAATTTTTTCAATTTAAATTGCAATACAAAGCAGAACAGATAGTATTGTCTCTCTTTCCGTTGCTCGGGAATCTCTCTAAGTGATGTCAGATAATGTGCTCTTCATATATATATATATATATATTTTAAACATTGAAGCAAAATGGTGATAGAACTGAAAAATAAATATTTAGGATTTAGAATCAATTTATTTATTAATAAAATATTTTTCGCAATCGGAAGCGTTGGCTTAAGTATTATAATACTTTTAATTCTTTAGATCAGTGTATCATTTATGAATTATATATATATATATATATAATTTCTAGTTATAATGAATGATAAAACCGAAAAGAAATAATAAAGATAAAAAAAATGTCATGTTTAAAACTCCAATTCACTTATTGCACACATCTAACGAATTTTTCATTGTCGTTTTGATTCTTGCATTGACTTCTGATTGTTGCTTTTAGTAAGCTCCATTATACATTTTATAAAATGTATTCCGATATTATGCAATGAATAACAACATTAATTTGACTTAGATTGAAGAAGTTCTGGGATACACTCGCAACGTGGTTTTTTATTATTTTTTTATTTTTTTTATTTCTAGCATTCTCCCATATGATGACCAAACGACCATCAATACTCCATTTGGACGAGAACTGTTGTCCTGTATGACCCGAACCTATGCATTTTTCGGTCCATTGCAGTTTAGCTCGCACATTACGGTCCATTGCTCTTATTTATTACTTATTATTGCAGGTTGATGTTTAGTTGAAATTTTTAACCGTTCTGCATGAGTGAATGTCAGTATAATTTCATTAAACATCCAGTAAATATTACTTCGAGCTGCTGATTACATTAAAAATTATATCTAGTTATTCAAGTGAAAGTAGTAATTTTTACCAAAGTATTATTGTTAAATATTCGATGAAGAATATTCCAGTTTAGTTGCTGTTGTAGACAGATTTGGTTACTCTCCAATGTAAACAATGGCTCCGTCATCTGCTTTTTTAACAAGTTTTGTAAAAAAATTACAATTCTCTTTTCATCATGTTGTATGAAAGAAAATAACACTTTTAGTTTATTAAATTATATTGAATAAGGTATTCATATTCACTTTATTATCTAGAGCAGTATCTTTCTTTCTGTATTTTCAGATACCCAATGCTTGCAAACACAATATTGGACACAGGATATAAAAACTATCAGATAAAAGAAATATCCCATAAAATACTGAATACTTCTGAAAAATTCCGGTCGGAGAAGAATCCTATGGGGATTTCTTTAAAGATTAACAATAGTTTGTGGTTTAGATAAAACATGCCGTCGTGAATATCTGTAACGCCTATTTTGTCATGCTCTTGTACGCAGCCACATTGTTATATTCTATGGCTTTATTTTTCACAACAGGAAAACGTGATTCTTTTGTATTCGTTGGTAGCTGATGCTGTCGGTCCACTGCCTCCTGTGTTTTTGTAAACGTACTTTTCGAGTTTTGTTTAAAAGAGAGAGAGAAGAAGGGGAAAATGTTTCGGTCATTGGATTACTCAGCTTCCGATGACGTTAAATGTATTGGGATGAAAACATAAAAGATTTCTGTATGCGTCATTCTATTCAAAAGTTACTCGGTGTATTCTAATTCATTTTAGAATGCCTAAAAATGCGTGATTTAATGTCTATGTAACCTACATCAGAAATGCAAAAGTATATAGAATAGCCTTCAAGAAGGATGTGTCCGACTTTTTTTATTTCTTAGGGTTTAGCTTAAGAAAAACTTAAGTAAAATTAAATGTAACGTAACAAATGTGATAAAACTACATTTAGTTCTTCGTGTAACAATGAAAAAATTATAATGCTTTTCCAATTATGTTAATATCAATTTAATAAAAAAGTACTAAATAAATATTTTGAGGTAATCATACCCAGCTTTGAAACATTAAAATATTGGAAACATTTCTGGAGTTAATATTTTCGGTTTTGATCAAAGAACAGGCGCACTAAAAAAAGAGAAAGAGAGAAGTTTTTTTATTATTTATGTAAATCAGTGAATGAAATCACGCTTCATCCCATGAATTTTTCAAATATGAGGACAAATTAAATAAAACATAATGTTTCTTTTACGTTGTTTTTCCCTAAAAAGCCCAAATTTTTGTTTCTTTGATAAATTTTGTCTTGTAGCAACTCATTTTTCAAGTAAAAGCTCCACGTGGGAAGCGTTTGATCAACTGTATATTCTTTTCAGTATAATATCGGCCTTTTTAGTGGTTATATATCTGTAGTTATATTTTGGTGTACATTACAATCAGGGCCGATCCTAGGGTGTCGACCGCCCGCGTGCAAAGACCTAATGTGCACGAATCAATGAAATTGAATCACTTTCACTGTAGCTTTTGAGAACACTCGTTAAGAAATTTTATAATAGAGTACTTTTTTACAGGTTGTTTATTCATAACAAATTCTATGAAATTAATCAGCATGATCTTCGTACAAATCTTGCATCTTAATAAGACTTCGATTTGGTAGTTATTGTTGACAAAGTAATTTACATGCATTTAATCATCCCAATCTTCCTTTGTACAATTTTGGCGTCAATACTTCTCCATTGAACTTCACGAATAGAAAGAAACATAAATAAAGATTTAAAAAGCCAACCCCGAAATGCTTCTTTCCATTGTGTAATTTTTTTTTTTTGTTGTTGCAAATTATTTTAATTGCACTGGGTCTTCATTTTGCCTTGGGGCTGAAGTTTTGGTAGATAGCTGAATGTCTTGAGGCTACACCTATTTTATTTCTGATTGGCTTAACTCGTCAATGGGGGGCCCCCCCCCGGGAGGGCGGGGTCTTGCTTTTGCTGCTAATTGGTGAGCATTAGACGTTATTTCATTTTCGCTCTGGCCCTCACATTTACTCACGAACTTCACGCACCGTTGATTCGATGACTCGCAAACTGCCTCCCCTTTCTGATACAAATCCTCCCATCCACACCATTATATGTCCCACTGGCTCAAAGGGTTAGTTGTACTCCAACGATGATCACACAACAACTTTTGAATAATCGTTATTATTCTGTAACCAATTTAGATGACTCCAGCTTCCTGTTGTCATTTACGCACAATGTTTTCAACCTTCTGAATCTTTGTGGAGATATAGTGTTAAGCTCACACTATTGCTGTTTCGCACTCTTCCTGTTTTGATGAGATTCCTCTCTGTACAATTTCGCACTTGTCTGATGCAAAAAGATAGGGACAGTCATTTTCCATATCAAGGCCGTCATTTATCGGATTTACAATAGAAAATGATCAGCCCACATTGTACGGATAGTAATCTGTCAAGAAAGTTAAAAAAAAGGGGGCAAATTTTCTTGTGGGTGGTTCAAAGTGCTTATTAAATAATTTAGTTCGCAGGTTTAACAAATGATATTTTTCTACGGATTGAATAACTAAGAAAACCCCCCCCCCCCCAAAAAAAAAAGTTTAATAAAACCTCAAATGTTTTGCTCAGTTTACAAAACACATTTGTGTGAAAAAATTTGTAAACCTTTTCAAATTATATAAAAACATATTATAGGTTTTCTTTGTCTATGTCAATTATACTCTAATAATCTTTTGTTTCACATATAAATTATTCAAATTAAATATATAACAATTTATTGCTTCGTGAGATTTTTTTTGTTTTTGATTTTTTTGAAAATTATATTGCATTATCATGTTTTGGAAAGTATTCGATAAAAAAATATTTTCTTAGAATTGTGTGTGTGTGCTTGAACTCTAAGGGATAATTTATTACCAACTTTATTTATGTATAAATGATATTTAGTTAGCTGAACTGTAACAAATTTTTTATTCTTTTGTATTTTCCTGATTTATTTTATTAAATGTTATAAATACATATAATGTGAATACATTTGAAATCTAACGAATTACCAATACGAATAAAGATGACAAAATTTCTACTCTTAGTCTATGTAAAATGCTGTCTGTGTGAATGCTGTTTTGTAACAATTTATAGTTTATTTAATCCATTTCTTTGAAAATGCAGTCTTAAACAAGATAAAAAATCATTTTCTAAGTAGTAGAAAATCTAGATCTTGTAAATTGGTATTTCTAAACAAACATTGAATTTTTTTTAAAAAAAATCTAATTTTTAATCTTTAAAACTCAGTGGTACATCATATGTGCTGCCGATTTTTGAAGATTAATGATCTATTATTTAACATAACTAAAAATAGATTTTAAATCTTTTTGAAAACATTTTACGGAGTATAATGAATAAATTTTTCTCTTTAAATAATTTATACAATGAAAACATGGATGTTTTTATTCTTTATATGCTAAAGGTATTTAGTGTAAAATATAATCCTTTTATTGTGGGTAAAATTCATTAGTGAAATATGTGTTTTTTTAATATTTAAGTTCTATTTGTTCATTTTTGTGTATTTTTTTATTATACTCTTTTTCAACCATAACTTTTATTTAAATATTTATAGAAATTCTTTTTCTTTTTAATGATGAAAAATACTGATTAATCAAAACCTATTTTTTATCTGTTTGGTTTGATTCATTTAAGGGAATATTTTTTACTTTTTTTTGTTTTTGTTTTTTTTTTGAGCAAAACTGAATACACATAAAAATTATGGCAATCACAAAAATAGTGCTATAGGATTAAAATCAACAATATTTTGCATTAAAATTCAATTTATTCTCAATTTTCTTATTTGTAGTATTTTATTATAATTGAAATTATATACAATTTTTATTTTGCAGTGTACAATTAAAGTATATACGAAGGTGTTGTGCGCAGATATGGAGTACAAAACTTTGTGCATAAATCAACAGACAACTAGCAAAGATGTAGTTCGTATGCTGCTATCAAAGTTCAAGATGAAGCATAGAGACCCTAATTTGTTTTATCTTACCATGGAAGTGTGGATGCGTAAAACAGGTAAAAAAATAATAATAATTTATGTTAGTTATTCATCTTTCAGTGCATGAAAATCTTTATTTTGTCAAAATAATTCTTTGCTTAAAATTATCACCCTTCTAGAATTACAAAACATATTTATCAAAATTATAACATCAGTTAAAAATAATTGCAACAATTGATATCTTAAGACACTTAGCTAATCGGTTGAATCAGTGAAAGTTTAAAAATAAATTATTTGTCTACTAAATAAATCAAGATTGTTTTTGCTAAGAAATGAAAATGGTAGAAAAATATATTAAAAAATAAAATTATCTCCTCATACAAAATACTTCCGTAAATGCGATGAATATTTTAATCGCTTCTTTGCCATGTCTTTAAAACTACTTTTAAGCATCGGTAATCTTTACAATCTCTGGAATGCAAAAACAAAGACCTTCAAGCACGTTTTTGATTCAAGATAATAAACAAATGCTTTTTATTAAAATCAAAATTAAAGCGTACTAACAGATAAAATAATATCAATTCTAAACGTTTTCATTGATATGACAAATATATATTTTGGCCGCTTCCTTCTCACATTTTCAAAACCACATTTGAACATCATTCATCTTTACAATCTACGGAATGCACGAACAAAGGCCTTCAAGCATGTGTTTGCATTAAGATCTCAAGATAATATGCGAATGGTCCCTGAGATTGTGAAGCCGGTGCGTAATGGACATATTCTTCGCATCGTTTGCTTGCGACCTTGTCCTTCCACCTCTTCTTACCTGACCTCCGGGCTGACACACTTGCTAATCACACGGGAACCTAAACTACGTTCGTTTTTAATTGTGCTTTCTACCATCTTCGTTCTTTGTCAGGGGAGGTGTTTTCCGGCCCGAGTGTCAAGTTGAAAATCTCGTCATGTGTTTTAGGCCATCTGCGCGATGTGATTGACATGCGAAATGATGTTTCATAAGTCCCCGATCGCTTTCTGGATTGTTTATCTTATGAGTCTCGAGAATGAAAGGTTTTCATTCGATTGGCTAACATTCTGAGTAAAAGGGACGGAATTAAGTCTTTAAAAAGATTTCTTTTAACAGTATATTACTTCATTGATGTTCCGTTATAGATCTGAAATTGGACATTTTTAATCAGATATGCGTACTTGCAAGTTTGAAAGTATAACGAACATTTTTTTTTTTTTTTTACTTCATACGTGTGTAGAAATTTTATTGAAATAAAAAAAAACATAAAATATAATCAGCTTACATCCCAAATTAAAAAAAAAATTTAAAAATTGTAATACTTAATATTTTATAATACATAATATAGTTGATATAATTATTTATGTATAAACATTGGACACTCTTCTCTGTCTTCTCTCTGTATTAAGTGATATTACATTTTGTACATCGTATTTTACTTTATTTTAAAGATTTTCTTTAAAATTTTCAACTTATTTAAAGGAATTATTGTTAGAATTAAAAAGAAAAGAAGAAAAAATTGTTAGAATTAATTACAGAATTGATTTCTTAATTTTTTCAATTGATATAGGATTCAGTTGATTTCTAAAAAAATGTTTAGACTGTTATATTTAAGCTTACTTATTAAGTAGGCAATTAAATTTTAGAGAAAATATGCTTTTCTGTACCTGCTTTAACAAGGAAAATTTTTAATTTTCGTAGTTATTTAATTTTTGAAAAACATAAATTTAAAAGAGACTTTCTTTTTCTTGTGAACCTTTTATAGAACACTGATTCCTTTCATATAGGCATTCCTATTCGTTCTGTTGTGGTTTTGGAAGATGATGCCCATCCTGCAGAATTACAAGCTTGTCATCCAAGAGGCGAATCCAAGTGAGTACTTAAGATAACAGAGATGACTGTTTTATATATTTTGTTTCTAAAGAGACGATTATTTATTTTCGTGTCTTTAATTATTTAGATTCTCCATGAAAATGAGACGAGGTGGACTTGTGAAAGTGTTCGGAGGAAGTTGTCTGATGGCAGGGGTAAGTTGATTGACAATTTTAGCTCTTGTACATTCGTTTAATTATGCAAATCATTACCAATTACGCGATCCCAACCCCAATCAATTACAACTAATTCAACTACAGTCAGTCAACGCTGTGAATGAGCAATATAACAGCAAATTTAGTTTTTCAGTTTTGTTTCTATTAATACAACGTAAATTGGTTCTCGTTATAATTTTCAAAATTATAAATAATATTTTTTAATCGGAAATATTTTTGTAACATAAATAAATCATTTCAGTCTTATTCTATATACTTTTACGTACTCAAAATTTTTTTTCATACCCAAAGTCAACTTCATACTTTTAGGCTGAAATTCTTTTAGCGTTTACATTTTTCATTAATTTTTAAGAAAATGAAATATTTTTTAGTAATGTAGGTACTTGAAATACTTTAATTCATTTATTAATGCCCCTCTATTAATATATAAAGCTGTTTCTTTTTTAAATTATTTGTGCTAATTTATTTTGTTTTGAGCCTCAAGAGGTTATTAAATGAAACACCAGCTTGCTCCTCCTGAAATCAAGCTGTTCTTTTAAATTATACTTGCTTGAGTATACGTAAGAGATAGAGTAAAAATAAATTATACAACAAAATTATAATTTGTTTATCAGCAATGAGTAATAGGTTTTCCTTGAAGTAAGAGATGTTTTTCTTTCTCAAGTTAAAAATTACTTCGAAATAATTTTAATGTTCATTTGCTTGATTGATCCTTTTTTTGTTCACTAAAAGTTCTGAAAAAGTAATATACTTTTTTATTGCCAATTATTATAACAGAAATTATAAAAACGTCACTAACATACTTGTATAAATTTCTTTCAAAACAATCGATGTCCTCTTAAAATTCATAGATAACTATTTTTATATAGAATTTTGTTACCTCAATTTTTTGTACTTATGTCAGCTTATATTAAAACTTATGTCCTTTTTATTTTTTTCCAGTCTTTGTATAAAAGTCTTTTGGTGTCTGATAGAACATGTACAACAGATCTAATTCAACTAGTACTCCATTGTTATAATTCAACCGAGCACCACGAAAAGTTTTCAATTTTTGAAATCAGCTGTACCAAAGATTGTAAGTATTGTTTTTGTGCATCAATTTAAAAGCATAAATTTGTTTTAATAGTCATTAGGGGATGTGAATTTTATTTGTACAGGATTGTGTGATATATTACTAATTTTCACAATAACTGATAGTTTCATTTCATAATAATTTTATGCATGATTTTCTTTATTTTAAAATTATTGCAAATTTGATTCAGTCGATAATCAAAAGGTTTGTTTAAACATGCAGAGAACCTAATTTTTTCTACAATGTGTACATTTATTCAATAAAAGGAATATTAAGATTTGCTTTGACGTAGAAGGTATATAGTAAACTAAAATTTGAATTAGTAAACTAAAAAATAAGACTATAGTTATTTTTTTATATGCTTGTAATAAGTTCTCGTGATTATATATCTTTCTGCAAGTACATACAAAATTTCGAAATACTGATAAAAATTTATTTGCCATTTTTTATATTCTTAGATGAGAGGAGACTGCATTCAACAGAACTACCTCTTCAAATTCAACAAGAGTGGCCTACCAATGAGCATTTTGCTTTCCAATTAAGGCGAAATGTTGAAGGCATCCAGAGACGGGTAAGTAAAATATAAAAAATTGAAATATATTTTGTAATTCATAACAAAACATAAATAACATATATTAAAAGTTATATCATTGGAAGTCACTCTGTAATTATTAATTTAATATCGTATTTCCCTAAAAGTAAGACTAGATTTTGAGAGACAGCGTTGAGACTTTTCTTAGAGAATATATATATATATGACGCATATATATAATTATGTGTCGTATGCATTAATATACGATATTCTACATTTATTCATACATCTATTCATTATTGATACATTTCATTCTGCTCATGCAATCTGTTCATGTATCTATTTTTAATTGAGTAATATATTAATATTGTTATTTTATTATTCAATGCACTACATCATATGTTGTGATAGACATCTCATTGGCGATCTTAACTAAGTCTATTTTTCGATAAAGGCTTATATTACAAGCAATGTGAACAATCATTTTAAAGCTTTTTGACTGATTAGATCTTATTGCCGAAGAAATTCGACACATCCTAAGTAATTCTGTAAATTGTACGTTGATAAATCAAAATTATTTGCAGAATAGCATTAATATATATATATATATATAATGAATAAGATGAATCAATTACTATTACGAATAACCAATAATAATACCAATTTCTTGTCTTATTTAAATGAATCAAATGTAACGTTTTCCATTTGAATCTAACAATTAAATTTGTAGGAAGTAGTAATGACTCATTGATTGTTTGGCTAGTTGTAAGCGGAAACTATGTAGTTCATCATTTATATCATACATCGTACTAATAAGAAATTACTAAAAAAAAACTACTGCAATGAAAATAACAATGTATTGTTTTCTTCACTTGCATATGAACGTCTCACAAATTGAACATTTATATTTTTATAACTTTTGTGGGTTGCATGTAATTACTATTAAATGATTAAAACGGAATAATAATAAATACCCAAATTCCTAAACGGTTTTAGTTTTAAATTAAACTGTTCAATTCTGATAAAGTTCTGATCAAGATATTGTTAGGCTATTTATTTTAAATTTAATAATGTATCAATGCTGTTCATTAGAAAATTAACTCTCGTAAAATACGAGTATTTTAATACTTGTTTTCATAAACATAAAACTGTAAACTTTTATACCGAGTGGAAAACTAACATACTAATTGGGAAATTGGAATAATCAGGCTTTAGACTAAATAAAATGTATGAATTGTTAAGTTTTCTTTGGTCATAACCGTAACTGACACTTAATTTTTTCCCCCAGCTTCCTTGGCTGCGAAGTCATGAAACATCTGGCAACGCCAATTTACAGTGGCTGTATGGAAGAAGCAATCTAGGTCTCCATTCTTTATCAGAAAGTGATGATGCTTTCAATACATACGAGAATTGCTTCTACATATGAAGTAACTAGTCTACTAAAAGAGTATTTGGAAATATGGCCCACAGGCAGCTAATGGTTTTTGCTGCTATTAAAAGTTTATGTAATGCTTGTGCAACTGCGTAGAATAATACAAGAAAGCTATTCTTGGTGATTTTATTAAAGAATTGTTGAACTGTTAGCAAGAAGAGAAATATATATATATATATATATATGCTTAAGGCATATAAAATGGCGATGTGTTTACTGTTAATGATCTCTGTAAAGCAATTTATCACATTTTCTTATAGTTAATAATTCATTGCTCATGCTTCAGTCTTTACAAAATGTTGAAACACTGTTATTATTATGCACAATTGCACAATTATGCACAATTATTAAATCCCTATTTACTACGTAAACCAAAGGAATGATAACCAAATGAATGACCCTGCAGTAAATTACTTTTTTTATTCACTTTATCCTGTAATATTAAATATTTTGAAAAATTTCGCAAAAGTATGCAATAATCCAATCAATGTTTTAATGTATGCATTTATGTTTTAAAATGATGTTAAGAATTATAATTTTGTCACTTAAATATAGATTTTTTTTTTTTTTTGTCTTCACATTTTATTAAAGTATGAATCTGGAACTGAAATTTTCTGACATTTTCATCGATTAGCTTTAAATTTTATGCAGTAGTTGGCTAATCACGATTATATGAGATTTGTAATAATGTTTGTTATTAACTACTTTGATAATTTTAATAGTAAACAAGAGAAATTTTCAGGCAACTTTTTAACGTCATGATCTAATGTAGGGGTCTTCTACCAGTGGTTCACGAGCCCCGAATGCTCTGCTGATGGCATTTTAGGGGTCCATCATTTGAGTTTGAGGTCATTTATAAAAAAATGCCTTGTCTACTTTTTGTCGTAAAAAACGCCATTCTTTCTGTTATTTTTGATATTTAAAACATTTCGCTGATATGTTTGATATCCATTTGAAATAAAATTTTCTGATAATGACAAATTTTTCAAAAATTTCACTGTATTTTAAGTATAAAAATCTGACTATGCATAAAACCTCAGAATTTTTCGGAGAAAAGGTAGACTCTTATCTTGAACAAGTTCGCAGAGTATTTTAACTCGACTTCCATTTAATTTTTTTTCGAACTGATATATATATACAAATCTCTGTAAACACCATTTCTTCCCTTAGAATCAGTTATAAAACAAAACAAAAAAACCTCCCTTTTTTTATATAAATTTCCTGACTACAATATTTTTTTGACTGTCGTGCGGCCCGTGGATCACTGTGAATTTATTGATGTAGCCCGCGGATCATTGCAAACTTATTAATTTGACCCTCGAACGTGAAAGATTGAAGATCCCTAAATCTAATGCATTGAATTTATGTTTTTTTTTCCATTTCTATATTATTAGACCATATTTGGAGTAATATATATAATATATTGTCAAATATCTATTTTAAATGGAAAAAAATTTGATCAGGCACCTGTAAATTAGTGTTTGTAGGACATTTTTTTTTTTTATATCGAAGTATGTTGCTTCAAATCTGTGTGATAGAAAGCCAAAGTGAATACTTATTATAGAGCTCACAACTTTTTTAAAGGAAAAAAAAATAAAACGTTGTAAATATTATTTTGCTTATATGAGGAAATACATATTTTCTCTTATTGATGCAAATGTGTAATTTTAAGTTGAAGAAACTGCTCATATTACTTGACTATAAATAATTAAATTACTCTTTATGCTTCCCAATTTCTTTTTCACGTAAAGTTTTCAATTTTTTTTAAGTGCGTGATAAGTAGTAGGTTAATAAAAAGAAACTGATTACTTAAAAATAATCAAGGCTTTGGCTTAATTGAATATGTTTTTTTGATGAACAACTTTTTAAGGTGCAATCGAATGCATTTACCTAATTTTTTTATTTGTCAAAATGATTAAATAGGTAGCAATCTGTGTGTATAGAGAATTCTATTTATGTCTTGGCACTGCTTTATAAGTGTTATTTTTGAGCTATTGTAATTTGATACATGAATATTCTAAATTCTTTATAATTTTTCATATTCTTTTTGTGCGATATTGAAACCAAAGGTTTGTAAGTAGATTTCATGAGTTTTTCTTATAAAAGAATTTTGTACATAAGATAGTCATACACAGGAGATAGTAATTTATGCTCATTTGCAATTATTCTTTGCAGTGGCGCACACAAGGGGGGTATCCTTAGGGTCCGAACACCCCCCCCCAAAGCCCTTGATTCTTTTTCCGATTGATTATAATTCTAAGTAAACAATACGTAAAATTTAATTAAATATTTGTTAATAATAATTAATTTTATTAATTAATGCTAATTATTTATTCAATAATTAGTTTTTTGTTCCCAAAAATCTACAAAATCAAAAGGAGTATGATACAAGAATGGTAGACTTCGATCGTGGCCCCCCCTCCTTGAAAAATTCCTGTGTGCGCTACTGATTCTTTGTTAATTCTTCATTAGTGTTACGTCACATGATTCCTTTATGACATTCTGATATCGATCTCTTTCATAATTGAATTTTTCATGTACAGCACATTATATTTGTATTCTTGTGTATATTAACTGCACCTTGTGATTCTTAACCTACTAAAGAACAATTTATACGTTTCTTATAGTTGTTTGATGTATGTTTTTATGTATGTTTTTTTTTTTTAGAATATTTGAAAATTAAAGATTTTATATCTTTTTCAAGAATGAGTAAAGATAGTCAATGTGCATTAAAAATAATCATGTATAAATTACTTTTGTTTATATTGAAATGAGATATGTATTAAACATTTAATGTAATGTGAATATTGTCTAAAATATGTGAGATTTTATTTGCAATAATTTCATAAGTTTGTGAAATCTTGATAAATATCATTTACTGAAAATGAAACTGATTCCCAGTGCATTTTTTAAAAATGCGACATATTTTAATTAAAGAGGCTCATTCTTGACAGAAAATAATACTTGTTTCTAAAGGGAGCATCTGATAGACATAGAAATATCTTTATAAAATCTATTACTTTTTTTGTCATTTAACTAATTTTTAGAAAATATTTAGGAGTAATTAGAACAGGTGAAAATTCCTTTAGATTTTCTAATAAAGCAATTTTTCTCACAACTTAATAAAATACATCAAGACTTTTGCATGAACTTTTCAGAATTTTTTCTGTGTATGATATTTTGTTTATAGTTTATCAGTTTTAATTTTTTGAGAAAAGTAATCTTTAAATATATTTTTCACATAAAATTATGATGTAAATTTATTTTTGTAACAATTTTTAAAATTTGCTGATGAGACTTGGATTGTTCTCGTAATATCTACTTCCATGTATTTTAAAGTGATGTATTTTTAAAAAATTTTTTTTTTTATGATTGATTTTGAAAATCAATACCTTGGAATTTTAATATAAGATCTACAGATAATCAAAAAAATAGTACTTTGTTGTATTTATGTAAATTTATTTTTTAAAGCTGTCTTCGGTAAAAGTACGAGAGCTCTAACTAAACGCGAAGCACATTTTCAGACAGAAAAATGACCCAATTTCCATGGAAATTTGCAATATTATAATTCGTACCTCTGTTAACAATATAGTGTTTTTAAAAATTTCAAAATATTCCGTGAATACTTTCTTTTTTGTTTTAATACTTGAAGGCAAGCCCATTTAACATTACGGTATAGGAGAAAAAATGCGAAACACATTTTATACCAGAAAAAATGAAACAACTCGGTTAAAAATATTAAGTATGATAAAAAATGCTGCTCTCTAAAGGATAGTGAAGCCAGATTATCACATTAATTTTTTATTTCTTTTATATCTGAAAAATGTTCCAAATTTGGGTCCTATTCTTTAACATTAACCAAAAACAGCTTTAAACAAAAATCATCTTATTTTTTATATGCATCACTTGAAAGATTTCTAAGAAAATAAATTTTTTTATGTACTTATATAATCTGACAATATTTAAAATGAATGATGAAATTTATTATTAGATATATAGAATGAATATATGATAATGAATTTAAATTCATCTGAAATTAATATATTTATAAATATCTTTTCCTGTGTGATTCTTTTATTTGTAAGAGGGTCTATATTTTTAATACTCGAAAGCAAATTTTGGTAAATGAAAAAGTTTGATGATTTTTAAAATTCTGAAACAAATTTTTTATTTATGTGACTTTCTCAGATAAGTTTAAAATTGCTTCATTACATTTGATTTTTACTGAGTGTGTTGTACAAATATACATCATAAACACTGATTCTTTTGTTTTATTTTTTGTATATATTGTATTTTTATCGTATTGCAGTGTAATATAACATTAAGTTGAATAAAATATTTCAAATCTTATCCTTGTATGTCTTTAATATTTTTTAAAAGAAATTGTCTAGAATTAAAAAAAGTAATTAGTATATAATTTAACCTTTCATCACGCATAATGAAAAATGGCAAAATAGCATTTTTAAAGATATTTATATTTTCTTGGGAAAACTATTCGTTGTTTGTTGTGAAATATCCTTCTCAGAAATTAGTTATTGTGTCAGACGTACCCAAACAATAATGATACGAATCTATAATCGATGGATGCAAGGCAGAAAGACTGACTGATTACACCAGCCTTGTTGTACCACTATACATGATGACAAACATACTATGACAGTGGTGTATCTCTGCCACACCAAGAATCGTATCACATCAAATACGGTGTGTTGCACGGCAATCTTTGTACATTCGATGTCGTTCACAACACTGCTGAATGTCTTCAAGTCGCCCATTGTTACGCTTACTTTTAACTCAAAACCACGGACGTTCGCGTTTGCAATGGTGCATTAAAGGGTGAGCATGAATGTCCGAATAGCACGGCAGTGTCTTAACAGACCAGTCACACTACAGCATGTTACACCACAATAGTAGGATTAAATTCTGGAGGTACCTTAGAGAGAGGTTACTTAAATGTGGCCTTTTGTATCGTCATATTGGTCCTGCGACCAATATTATAGTTAGGAGGGTGTTGAATTTCCCTCCTGCACCATTTCCCCCGCCAACCATCTAGTATTATCAGTACAACATGCATTCAATGCTATATCTTTGAGTTTTAGGAACCTGTTGTTCTTCCCTTACCTTCAGAGCTTGCCTGCGATCGCATTCTAACAGGACCATTGTGCGACTACACGTGGCACGTAATATTTAAGATATCACCCATTAAATTAAATCGCTGCTTTGAACTGCCGATTCTCCCGATCTATCGAACATCAAACATATCTGGTTGATGGTTAGAGATCTACTGGCCCGGCATACACCAACCTCTGCTGATAACCTAATTCTCTTTATTTAATCCCGAAGCATTCTGCAATGGTTATTACAAACCATGACGACTACACTCAATACTGATTTCATCTTCTTCATCTAGAAGTAGAGTATATTTTCTGTCATTTCATTTTTATACTGTGTAGTACATTTCTAATAAAAGCTTTGATATCCTTTGCCCTTCCTAATGTTACATTTTAGATTACAAGTAGTGAGTTCTTTTGAAACTCAAATCTATAAACTATTAAAGGTTGTAAACTTTTTAAAGCCAGAGATCCTTAAAGAATCAATATCAACCTTGTTTTTACTGTTTTTTTAATTAAAATTTATTTCTTGATTTATAATTTTCTTTACAAGAAATTCCACATTTTCTATAACAAATTATTGATTGATTCAACAGTTGTTATGAAATGTAAGACGTAAAAATTCTTTTATGTAATATAAGAAACTATATAATTTGCATTACCCAAATCAATCCGAGTGTCTTTACAAATGTTGATTCTTTATCATAGTTTTTTTGTATTTGTGTATTATACTAATAATTTCTGTAACTTTTATAATAATCTGTTTCTAAAAATATTATTATGTTGTTCATTTAATCTCAGTGTTTCTTAATACACTGGTAAGTTAGTAATCGTTGAGTTAAATTGTGAATATGCATTTTACGACTCTACCCATAGAAATAAACTGGAATAGATTACCATTAGCAGATTAAAAATGTTTTAATATATAAATAATTCTTACGCAACTCTCTAAAATGGTCTTTTTTTAAATTTGAAGAAACATTCATGTACTCGGCATTTAAAAAAAATGAAGTATCATATAACTTAATATAACTTAATTTTTTAGTCATTAACTTAAATTTTTAATATTAGAGTTATTAAATTACATTTTCCTTTAATTACAATTAAAATTTTGTTATGAACTCTATAAAATATGTATTTTACTATAGTTTATCAAATGTTTGTATTACTCAAGCCGTGAATTTATAACCAACATTATAATAACAAATATTCTAGAAATATTTCTTATGGAAAAGTATTAAATAAACAAGAAGTTTTTAAGTACCTGGAATCTTTCATTGTGGCATCTCTTTAGTCTAAAATCTAAGATTAATAGTAATGCAAAATAAAAATTTGTTAGAATGAAATTCACAATCTCTTTCTACACGAAACTTAAAATACTAGAGAAATTAAAATTTTTATGCAAAATAATTTTTAATTGAACTAGATCCGCCTCTGTTATTTAAATATTTAATGTATGCGCAAGATATTATGCTTTTTCTTTTAAAACTTACAAAAAATATATTATTAAATGCTTTATTTTAGTTTACTTTATTTAATAGTATTCAATAATTTGTGCACACACTTATTTAGTTATTTTTCATGTCTTGAATAAAAGAGGAGCAAATTAGTCCTAGATTATAAAGCCTAAAAAATACTTCGACAGTCAAAAATATTCTTTGAAAGAATAATAAATTCATAAGCAAAGTACTTATACATTTCTTAGCTCATTATGTAAACACTCTTGTATTCCTGTTAATACCTAATCAGAATGCGAAAATTGATAATTTTCTCATATAAATGTAAGAATAGCAGTATACATTATATTACAAATGAGAAATACAATTAAATAGCAAAAAATCGTCTTTTATTTCATTTGGAATACATAAATTGACTATTAATTGAATTTGATTGTTTTCGTTTTGAATTAATTGAAAGAGAAAAATTTTAAAAATTCGATATGCTTGCAGATGTATTTCAAACTTCACTGATTCAGTTTATAGAAACTGCTTAGCTTAAAAGAAATGTGTTTAAAATGTTACATTAAGCATTCGTATAAAAAAACAGTCTCCTATTAAAAATTTGTCTAAGTGATTGGGAATTTTACTATCTCTAAGATTATTACTTTGGAAAAAGTAACGGAAGAAGAAATAGACCACAATTTTTTCATCAATTGTTTCCTATAAAAATAATGATGGTTTCTGTGATACTTATATTCTTTTTCTAAATGTATTTTACTTTCCTTAAATATCATAACATATTTTAAAAAAGTTATTTTCAAACATTATGTTGCTACCCCTCCCTCCCCCCTCCTTCCTCCCTCCTTTAAAACTATTTTAATCTTGGTTCCTTTCTATAAGGGCGTCATCCAATTTCAAAAACAACGAGTTTCCATTGAGAAAAAATATTTACACTAAAGTTGTGATATTTTATTTTATTTTATTTTTAACATCGTTATTTTGAGCCACGATCAAGCGATGAGGACGACACCTGAACTGGCACCCTTTCCAAACTTTCACTCCACGCCAACAGGGAAATTGTATGAAATAGGCTCATAAAAATTTGTTTATGTAAAAAGCTTTCTTATATGTATTACCCTGCGAAAATTACATTTTTGTTTATATTTTCAGGCCTCTCTTTGCGCTTATCTGTGCGTTTCCAGGAGGTACAACTCCCAGTTCGGAAAACACTTATCTACAATAAGAAATTATTTCCTACTTTTAGAGCAGATAGCTTCGGAGTTAAAAGAGCAATCCTTTCAAAGAACAGGGAACAGCTTGAATGAAAAGAAAACCAGCGCGTGAGTGAAGAGAGAGAAAGCGAAAACAGAGTACTGACATTTAATAGGTTAAATGAAAGAAAGGTTGACAGATTAACTATCAGATTTCTAGTGAAGTAATTAGTAAGATGCACTTTATATTTTCGATAAAAATTTTGTTCTTTCGATCTCCATCTTCCAGATGCTGACAAATTATGTTATTTTAGGTGCATATCAGTAAATTTTGAGCTATATTTTTTATTTTATTATGTTCATAACAGAAAACATTAGTTAAAAAACATGTTGATCCAAATCTACAACAATATCTGACAGCCGCCAAATCGAGTAAATTTAGAAATTGCTTGCTCGTAAAACCTTTCAAAATTCAACATAATTCTGATTTTTTGCACTTTAAATAAGTTCCTTATGTTTGATTTTCGGTGTAGTACGGTGCTATAGGTCAATATTTTCGATTTGGATTTCAGGTGGGTAATAATAAACGTCTTGCTGAGAAATTACCGTAAAACCCGGCGTATAATGCGCATCTATACTTTCGAGCTGTCTTTTTTGATTTTTAAGTATATTCGCCGCATAACGCTCACCCCCTTTTTTACGAAGAAACTTGAAAAGTGTGTAAGCAATGCTCTTATGTTTTGAAGTCATTTATTCGAAGTATTACCTTAGGTTTTTGAAAAAAATAGTATACTTCTGGAACTACGACTCTTTAAGTTCATGAGATATGTCATTTGTTTTAAATAAACAGTGTTTCGATATATATAGAAGCCTATTTGCTTATACTCATCCCCTTAATTTTATTTTTAAAGCTGTTGTTTTTATACCCGGCGTATAACGCGTACTTGTAAATTTTGATCCTACTTTTTATGTTAAAAGTGCGCGTTATACGCCGGATTTTATGGTATGTAAGAAAATGTATGAAAAGATCAGCATTTTTTTTTTTTTTAATCATCTTGAAAATCTTCAAACCTAGCACTGAATGAAGTCTCGAATTTAAATATTTAAATGCCCCATAGTATCAGTAAGAAGAGCTAAGCCCCAAAGCCAATCTGCATTCTTGACTAGTAAACACTCAATTGATAGTTCATTGTTTTTTTCCAGATATTTTAAAACACGCTCCCTCAAATTCCAAAATCTCACGAGTGCACTTCCTTTAAAAAGCCAGCGCAAGCAACAATGAAGAAATATTTCCTACTTTATAATTTTCTATTGTAATTGAATTAAATGTATTTAAAATAAATTTTAATGGGTTTTTTCGTATAAGACAACCGTATTTCAATAAAACTAAAAAAAAAAAAAACTTGTATTTATTATATTTTCAAATTCTTAAGTTTTTCAATAAGTTTTCAAGTGCCGCGGGTTGGCCTTCCTTGGATTAAATCATTTGTAATGAAGACAAGTATCGGAAAATTTCTTTTTAAGTATATTAACAGTTCTAAGTTTAAGTACTTACGTTATCAATGTAAATCAAGGTATCAGAACTTCATCAAAATAGGCGTGCTGGTAGACTACGAAATAATTTTCCTTTAAAAACCAAATACTTTTAGTTAACGAAGCGATGTTCGATAGATAGACAGGAACTGGTCAATATTTCATGTATTTACTCTCCTACACCAAACTGCAAAAATTCTTCCCAACCCTATGTTTCTCATATTACACTCTTACCCGACTCAAACGGACATTTCTCCTTCTAAGTAATTTCAGGGTTAATGAACGAAAAATTGCAACAATGTGGTCAGTTAAAATTTATATCAGAGGTCGAAATCTACAGTCAAGTCAAAACTTGCTACCTCAGATTATTTCAGCTCCATGTCGCTCCCGGGAATACAAAAAGATTAGAAATCTTATGATTTCCCGGGCTGTGGCGTAGCGTGGGCTTTCGCCGCCTGGGGTCGATTGGAAATTTGCCGCCCCACTATTTTAATTATTAGTCAAGAAAATTAGTAAAAGTAAAAAAAAAGCAGCTTTAAAATTTTTTTCATTGATTAAAAATGCTCTTTACGAGTTTTTTCATAGCAAAATCTTCCATACAATTGTCAATATCAATATGCATGTCATGTTCCATTGCCAGAATACCTAAATTTGTTAGCCTTAACGTAGACATAGTCGATCTGAGATAATTTTTGATTAATTTTGGATTAGAGAAGCTTCTTTCACAACTGGCATTACTGATGACAGATGTTAAAAAAATTCTCAACATTATGACAATGTTTGGTAAGCCATCTTCAAGTTTGGACTCAATAATATATTTTTATAAACCCAGAGAGCCGGACCTATGGAATTCTTTTCTACAGCCTGGGTCTGTTGCAGCTACGAAAGCTTGTAGACGTACGCGCTCAAGTTGGAATTCTTCTTCATTAATGTCTTGAGGAGCTTGATCAAAGTTAAGCTCGTCTATGCTCAATATCACTTTAGGCCTTAAAAAAGCATATTTTTGCGCTAGATTCTGCAACTGTTGGAATCTTTCTCGAATTTCAGCAGTTACTTTGTCTATTGAAGAAAACATTGCTCGCCTCAAGTCATCTTCGTACGATAACTGAACATCTTTACTTCCGTCGCCAAATACATGCTTCCTCCTGATTCTTCTTGGGGGTTCAAAAGAAATTTCAAGCTCTTCACATAAACTGTTAGCATATATTAAAGCGGGATCCACGAATTCCTCTCGTTTTGCTTCAAATACGGTCTATAAAGCACGTATTTTTTGAGAGCATTGATGTATATTTAGTCCCTCTGTTTACAAATAATTTTGAGCATCATGGATTTCACACAGTACCGGTTGCCAGAAGCCTAAGTAACATAAAAATGAATGTGATTGCATAGCGTCTAATAAACTTCCTGCATCTGTGTGTGTATTAAAGTTTTCACTCGTTTCCGTCAGTTTCGAAGGGTGGACGCGATTTGGAGTTTGAAATATTTTTTGAATTTAAATATCGCGGTGCTTGCTGCCACCCCTTTTCGTATGCCGCCCGGGGCCATGGCCCCCTCGGCATCCCCCAAGCTACGCCACTGTTCCCGGGAAAGAAACCCTACTTGTGATATCAATTGAGAAAGATAGGTCCTTTAGAAATGGTCCATCTTCTAATTCAGCACATTTGTAATTTTTTGTTATCAAGGAAATTATGATTTTTCTTCCAGCAATTTGAAAAATCCTTTTAATACTTTATGACTCAAAAGCCATCCCACTTCTATATAATATGGTAGATTGGTGGTCCCTTTATACATCTTCAGAAATGAAGAGAATTGATGATGATTAAGTCTATATGCTCGAATATAATTTAGAATTTTGGTAACAATTTTTAAAGCATATCCAATATATAAAACTTCGAACCGCAGCACTTGTTGGTAAATAATACAGTAAAATTGTTCAAAATTTTTGCTACCGTGCTGTTTGCATGTTTCTTTTAATCTTGCAACAACTCCTTTAGTAATAACGGTCACGGTAGTTGCGCCATCAGTTGCAAGACAAACCAACTTTTCCAACAGTAATTCATACCAGGGGCGGCTCTAGGGACAGACCCTGCCCGGAGCAGCAAATTTTAAGCTTGGCATTTGAATCGAATTTGATTTTTCCCCCCAAAACCTTTGATATATTTTCTGAAAAGTTATTGGGTGTGAATTTCGTATTTAATTTAACGTATCTTATTTCCTTATTTTGTACTCTGTATGTTCAATGTAAGTTTTCTTTTATGTTGAAACTTGAAGGTTTCGAGGCGGGAGTATATGTTAAATTATGGCATTGATATGTTTACACATCTTTCATAAGTAACTTTCTCCCTATCCAGGTGTGGGGTCACAACGGACATTCCTTTCACCCATACGATGTTAAATGTCAGCTATCCAAAAGAGGACTGGGGTTATAAGAGTTTTTAGTTGATAGAGAGCCACAAGAAATGTTTCATTTTAGTCTTGCATGTAGCTATTATAAGTTATAATAAACGCTTGTGATCCTCACTATCTCTCAGTAGACTCTTTTTTTAAAGAAATTGACCTGCTGAAATGGGCTATTCCTTCTTTTACATTTTACTCGTTTTAAATAATAACAAGTAATTATGTCCTTAATTTAGAATTATTTTGTATTTTTTAAGACTT